>JAQGBY010003477.1:0-19175 GCA_034698785.1 Mycogona germanica
TACCCTTTTGAACACAATTTTTTATGAATTCAATCTATTTTTACTTAAATCTATATTGTAAAATTTCTTTTTAAAATTATCTTCTTTTTAACTGCCCTTTTTAAAATTACTTCTCTAAACTTACTTCAAAAATTGAGTACGGAACCCAATCGCGAAGATAATATAATGAGAAAACAATTTCTGGATTATATAAGCTGTAGATAGTTCCGCAATTTTGAAGTCTATTGGAAGTTATTTCAGATCTCGGTTTTGAGTATTTCTCGAGATATGAGCCGTTGAAGTTTTAAGCATTGATTGTCATTAAAATGGAAAATTCCAAGATGGCGTCTGCACTTGACCAAAATGGCGCTACCGTCGCTCTCACGTGCGCCAATCACGTGCTAGCAGTGATGCCAGCGACATTTGCCAAACAAGATCCCAAATTTCTAATTATTATTTAATTTATACTTCAGAGTAGCAATTTACAAAATAGGATAAGATAACACATTTTCGTTATGAAGAGATTAGACATTTAAATTGTCAAACATTTGGGGATCCTAATGACAGTGACGAATTTACGATGAAAGTGACATAACGCATCTTATGATTCACACGAAAAAAGAGTTCTCATAAATATTAGATAACTAGAGAAATTGATAGTTTCGCTCGGTTGCCTCCGTCATCATGACAATATTTGTTACAACTGTTGTGCGTGTGAATCATAAGATGCGTTACAACACTGTAGTTGTACATTCGTCACGTGTTATGACGTCATAAAATGGCGCCGCAACATGCGATTTAAAAAAAATTAGGATTCCCAAACGTTTTACAATTTTGATACCAAATTTCTTCATACTGAAAATGTATTGTCTTTCTATTTTATGAAATTATTTTGTGTTTGTCTCCATGGAACCCTGATTTTGGTGCGGCCCTGCACCTAAAACTAAAATTAAATGAGTTTAGCATATCCAGCGTGTTGACTTGAAAATCTATCAACGCACACGCGTGTTTGAACCAAACAAAATGACATTTCCATGAACGAAACAAGAAATGTTCTATCGTGTGTATAGACACGTTTCCACAAATAAATAATTGGCTCTTTGTGTCTGTTTCGAAACCGAAATTCGACACGAAATTTCACTAGTACATGAATTATGCACCGAGATTATTGCACATTTATGAGCGGTAAAATCGGTCACGGCTGATATCGGTCAAGGTCATCAGTCGTAGGGCGATAATTAGTTTTATAAAAAACGCATAATTTAGGGAAAAAATCGGTATTCAGTATTTCGTGAGACAAGGTTGGGTGCAATATTGCAGTTTCAATTTCCCTCTTAATTTAATGAAACCAACCTTGAATTTTGTCATACGCAACCAAGACATTGATATCCTCCTAAATTTGCATATTATAATAAAAATCAAGTTTCAATTTGTTTGACAGTTTGTCGTCAAAGCTATACGCGTCTGTTAACCTGTTCCCAACCATTAGTCTAATCAAAATTGGATCGCGGACGTGACGTCAATGCGCGAGTTCGGTGGCCTCTGCTGCTGGCATCGCGTCTCGCTCAACCGCCAATTGCATAACGCCAGTCCCAGTCACGTGATCAACCAGACTGGTTATTTTACCTGTCCTGTTCTGCCGATCAGTTTCAAGCCGCACATTTCACGTTTAGTTCTGGATGAGAGATGGACGGTCACAGCTGGAAAATCCCGATGATGTCTGCCGCGGCCCTGGCCGCTGTCTCGGCCGCCTCTTTCGTCTATCGTCTGGTGTCGGACCGCAAACTACCCCCGGGGCCGTACGGGTTGCCGTTCATCGGATACTTTCCGTTCCTCAGCGACAAACCATGTTGCAAGGTGACTGAACTGAACAGAAAATACGGACCAGTGGTCAGGTGAGGTTTTTGGACACTTCCGAATTTCAAAAATATGTTCGTGCAATCTTAATTTTTATAATTTCTGGTAAAGAAGGGCTTAATTGGAATCGCGAACTAGCGCGATTTAGACACTGAATGATGTTCAAATAAACACTAGATTGGCCAAATCAAAATGACCTTTCCATGTGTGCATCGTTTAAACCTTGGGAAAGAGTAGTCTCAATCTCGATCGTAGTTGACTTGACCTAGTGTCGTACCTTCTAATTAAATTTCTAAACCCAGAAACAATGTTTTCGTAAGCATTGAATTGCATGACTCGAGGTCACTAAACTCCTTCGGCCCCGATTAGAGAACTTTTCGTGGGAGGGGAATGAACGAAATAATTCTATATTGATCGTTGTATTTTTTCCTTCTTTACTGCCACTTTATTTGACTGCGTCTTGGAAATGCCTTTTAAAAAGTGATAACGTTTTTACTTGAATTCCGATTAAAGCGAATCGCGGATTGAGTTACCATTTTTCATATCTATGTAAATTCAGTTCTGGGAAGCAAAACTAGGACAATGAAACTTGAATGACTCGGCAGATTTAAAATCAATAACTGCTTTTATGTTATTTAAAATACAGGTAAAACAAATGCCAAGGATGTTTTAACAAAAAAATCGCTACTAGTCTTCAAACAGTAATTTAGCGGTAATTGAACCTGCATTTGTTACTTGTGAATGAAAATCTAAAATACTTTTCTGCTTTTTTCATTTAACAGTTTGCGCGTCGGTAGCAGATTGGTCATCGTGCTCGGGGACTCGGACTCAGTTAAAGAATCTTTCATTTTGAATGCGGAAGCCTTTTCGGATAGACCGCAAAACAACTCATTTTGTGAAGTTCTCGACTATCGTAAGAACAAATTGATAATTGACCGGATGTGACTAGTCGTAAATTGTCGCCTGTAAAATGAAAGTCATGTATTGAGTAGTTTGCGTTAAGACGACGTGTGACGTCACGTTTTCCACATTGAGATTTCCGTGAAGTAGCGAAAACTCAATCTCTTTATTGGTCAGTTTGAGTTTGACGTGTTGGGAGACATCGGGTACGACTCGATTGCGATTTGACGACTTGTGCTCATTTATGACATCAAATTGGCATCCAAATATTTGTATAGTTATACAGAGGACTATGAGAATTTGACTTTGAAAAAAGGGGTGACGTAATTTTCAGCCGCGATATTCAGCGTTTTCGTTCTACTTTTACAGACTACGCTGGCAACCACGGTGACCACTGGAGAGTGATGACCACATTTCTAAATCAAACTGTGAGGGATTACGGGCGTGCAACTATTAGATTGGTGCCGGTTATTCAGGTACATGTACACTATTTATATCTCTAATAAACCTTAACTATTTCAATAGATGGCGCTACTAGTTTATTGCGAGAAATGCAAACTGATTCGACGAACAGTTTTGGGTTATTGGGGGTCATGCGTAGAATTTTCATCCATATAAATCTGTACCTTTATATTAAACGTGATTGTGTTTTCTATTCCCCTCCCCCGAGATAGAATGAACTCGACGAGTTCATGTCTTCGCTGGAGCAGATGGCTGAAGGAGCCAATAATAATCCGGTCTCGTTCCATTCGGAGTTGGAGGTGAGCGTGGCCAACACCTCCTGCGTCTTGGCCTTCGGTCGCTGCTACGATTACAGTGACGAGATGTTCAAGAGATTGAAGGCCAACCTAGACGCGATCACGTCACTCCACGACAAGGTCACCTGGCGATTCCTGTTCCCCTTTCTCAACCGGTTCCATAGAATCTCTCGCTCGGCCCTCAGGTCAGATTGAACAGCCAACATTTCATGGACACCTATAATCTTAATATGCTCAGCAAAATAATTTTATTGGGTTCATTTTCAGGGCAAGAGGAGACGAATTCCAGACGCTTGTCAGGGAAGTGGTGATTGATCATATGGCTTCCCCAGACATGTACATGAACTATGACTTCATCCATACCTATTTAAAAGAGCAGACCCAGAGGCAAATGGCATTTCAATCGGATGAACCATTCACACGTGAGAAAATAATTTTTCATTCCTCAAAAAGTGCGAAAATCTAAGTCACTGCGTACTCTTAAATGCCAGTTTACGTGCAATATGAAAATTGTGAGTATTGTTTCCGTTTCCGGTCTCGCGTAGGCGATCGTCTGTACGGCTGCCTGTTGTCGCTTTTCGGTGGCGGTTATCGACCGGTGGAGAGCGCCATCAGTTGGACCATCGTCATGCTCATGCATTATCCCTTGCTGCAGGAGAGAATCCACTTGGAATTGGACCGGGTCATAGGTCGAGAGACTAACGAACGTAGCAATCATCCACGCTACGAGCATCGCGCTTTAACCCCTCTCTTGCTGGCCACCATCATGGAGGTGGAGCGTTTCGTATCCATAGTTCCCCTCAGCATGGCACACAGGTAAATAAAATAAAGGTGGCCACGGAAACCGGATTTTTAGGTGCTGAAAACATTTTTAAAAAAATCTGTACTTGTGGGACAAAATTGATTAAAGTTTAAAGACTAATGTGACATCTGTTTGGTTGGTGGGGGAATATTAAAACAGCAACAACGAGGAGGTCATGATTCAAGGTTACCGTATCCCGAAGGGTTCTTACATTGTGGCCAACTTCTGGGGTATTCACCATGACCCGGATCAATGGGTCAACCCGGATAGGTTCTGCCCGGAACGATTTTTGCATGAGGGCGGGGTACTCCGACCCGAAAACCTTCTATCGTATTCGACCGGTAAGTGCGATTGTCTGGAATCTGCTGACCACAATTTCGGTATTTGATTAATCTAGCAAGAAACGATTGATTCTTTTTGTATGACATTTTTTTTTGCAGGAGTTCGCACTTGCCCCGGTGATGACCTTGCCGAAATGGAGGTGTACTTGTATGTGGCCAGCATGTTGCAGCAATTTCAGATTTTACCGTTAGAGGGCGGTCCACTTCCGCCGTTACCGCTGGAGGTCAGGAATCCGGGAATGGTGTGGCGGTGTCCTGCGTTTCAAGCGCGATTACTCCATCGAGGTTTCATTGACGCGGCCGATCTGCCGCCGGGACCACCGGAAGCCAGAGAATCGAGCAGCCATGGTTTTGTTATTTTGGAACGAGGAATCTGAAATCGAGCATCCAGCAAATCCTAAGCGTGAAGTGTAACGAGGTGAAGTTCCGGCGAAGTTTGATGAATTGTTTTAGCTTACCTCATTTCTATAGTTAAAATGTGATAAAATTGAAAATAGGATCTTTGTGTCCAATGTGCATGTAATATAAAAAGCGGTTCTTAAAAAAAACTTTCTGTGCCTTTGACTCAATTTGTCTGAATGCATTCAGAAACCTTAATTTAGGAGATTGAAATATATTAATTCTTCAATCTGAATTAAATTTTGACCCGCGATGTTAACCGATAAGACAATCGTCGAATTATTCAATGTGAAGATGCCAATGTTTATAGAATGTGGAACTGATTAGGCCATATTCTCTGGAAATAATTCACTATGAATTTAAAATATTTTTTAAGATGGTCTAGCAGCACTGAAATGTTAACTACTGCAAAATAAATTTTCTTGTGTTTTGTTTTGTTGAGCTTGTTTGGTTATATTAAATATACGAGGTGTTTCAAAAAGATAAAGGAACATTTCATATGACTGTCTATTAAGAATTTTGTGTCTTGTTATGTTTTTTGGTTGTTTCGTGTTTTGTTTGCCTTAATTAAAATAACCATGCACCAAAAATATGTAAAAAGTCGATGGTGGTAAGTTTAAGCATAAGGTGAACAAACGTCGATGAGCAGGCGACGCTCAATAAATAAAAATAATAAACTGAATTTTGTGAAACTTATTTTCAACACTCAAAACGAATTAGAAATTTTTGTAAGATTTCGAGACCCTACCTACTGGCTGCTTACAAGACGTTTCTAGAGTTGTCTAAACTCATCTGATTAACTCATCACTCGTCACTACACTGTATATTTTGGGAGCTGTCCAATTTTAATAATGGCTCAGTTGGTCGCTAATTAATCAATTAGCTGAGAGGTCGTCTCGAAGCAGCGAGAGATATCCATACGAGCATCGAGTTCAATGTTAAAAACGACTGTGGTCATGATCGGCTACGAGATCGCCATCTGGCGAATATTAATTTCCCTATTTGGGGTTACAGTGCCAGATATTAGCTTCTTACTCTTTAGGCTCGAATCGAGCGCTGCGATTTACATGCCATTGAAATCTCACAAATAGAAGTTGGGTCTGGGAGCGGCGCTCATCGAAAGACAGTGGACGGTGAACTCCTTATTTAGTCTCTTTTTTTTAATCTTAAATTATTAGACACTTTTTATTATATTCTTAGAAATGATAATTGTGTAAAAATGAAGCTTCTAGTTAAGCGCGCTTTATAATTATTAATTCATTTAAAATTATTCGCCCCGGACGCAACATCAATATCAAATTGTTCGATTTTTAGTACGAAAGACATCATGGAGACGTTGGTTTCTGCCGATGCTGGATGGGCACTTCCGGTCATTTTAGTCGCTGCCGCGGTCGTTCTCTCAACTGTTGTGTACCGTTTGGTGTCCGATCGCGGCCCGTCTCTGCCACCGGGGCCGTACGGGCTGCCCCTGCTCGGCTACCTGCCGTTTCTAGGCGACAAACCGTGTCGCACCCTGGCCAGACTGGCCAGGACCTACGGACCCGTCTTCAGGTGAGATTCATCAGTTCCAGTACCATTCATCATTTCCGGTAGAAATTAAATTAAAATTCCTAAATTTTAAATCCGTTCATCATTTAAACCACCAAGGTAATTTCAATGTGCATTAAGAACATGGTTGGTTTCACCACTTGTTCAATTCTAAAATTTAAAAAAGAATCATTTTTGAAATTAACGGAAATTTTAACATTACACGGCATTCCGTGAACATTTTAGAATTACACGGAAATTTACGGCATTAACGTGATTCTCCAAGAGAGGTTTGATAAAGAATTGTATGAACACTTTTTGATTCTCTCTCGTTAGTAATATTATAAAACAAGCCACATTATCATAAATAAAATTACCCGTTATTAAGCGTCTACCTTGTTAATATATCAATGCTAATTGTTATTTAATGAGCAATTAAGTGGCCATATTTTGATCCGTTTCCAGTCTTCGTCTTGGAACCAGACTTGTCATCGTACTTGGCGACTATGACGTCATCAGGGAGGCGTTCGTCTTGAAAGCCAAAACATTCTCGGATCGACCCAGCAACAATGCATTTTCCCAAGTTCTCGATTATCGTAAGCTTAAATAATGATAATTGACTCCCTTAATTGAAGATTTTATTCTAAATTTAAAATTTTTAGTTGAAATTTAACTGGAATTTTGCTAACTCGGTAACACTACATCCTCAATTTTATTCTAAAAAGCTCAATATATTTAAAATTCAGAGGCATGTTTCAATCTGCATCGGTTATTTTATGTTGGGTAAAGCGTATGAAATATAATTACTTATTTAAGTGTTAATAATTTAAAATAATTTTATTGAAAAAACCTGTCTCAAGGACATTCAGTAGAAATATGGACAGTGGAAAGAAGAAATGTGGATATCTGATAATTTTGCCTAGCCTCACCGCCTAGGTAGGGACTCCTTAACGTTTATTAGTCTCCGAACAGGAAAATCAGTTTCTTAGTTTTATAATATAGGATAATATTTGTGGAATGATGAGAAGCAAAAGGTATTGAGGCGTATTTTTTAAAATAAAGTTGTCACTCCTTAAGTAATGATGACAGACTTGTGCAGATCACACCGGCTGCCACGGACCCGAGTGGACAGAGCTGAGCAAATTTCTGGATAAATGTCTAAAAGATCTGGGAGCAGGAACGGTCAGGGTGGAGGCTCAAATACTGGTAAGTATACTCGACGATACGCTAACCTTAAAGCAATACTGATTGGACTGACGTCGCTCTGTGCGTGCAAATCCATTATTCCTCGATCCAAGACCTTTAAAATATGAATGAAATAGCCACATGAAAATAGTCCTTCCATTGTGTTACACCAATTCACTCTCAAAGTTATATCGTTTTCACGCGTGCCTTGAAGAATGTTTGTTCGATTTTGACATTTAATGTAGTTCATGTCGAAAATGATAAATATGAACATACGAGTCAACTGACTCTAATTTGGATACAAAGTGGTCTCTAGTTCAAATTTCAGTTCATCGACGATGCACTCAACGCCGGAGTTAATGAGAAGGAATCCAAAGTTTAGCAGGATGAAATTTGATCCAAACAATGATCTCAGAAGTCAACCAACTGAAGAAGTTCATCGTTTTGGCGCCATCTAGTGGACAATTGATAAAACTTACTTTTTCGGCGGTCTTCTCTGGGCACAAAAATGATATACATGTATAACAATATAATAGGAAGTAGAACGTCTGGATTACTTTCAATAAAAATGAGGGTTGTGTCCGGGACAGACCGGACGAAAAAAGACGAACAAGAGTTGGCGATAAACTAGAAAACCGTGGGAACCGTGAGTTTAATTTTTTCATTTTAAATAATAATAATAGAAGAGTTATCGCCAACTCTTGATCGTATTTTTTCGTCCGACCTGTTCCGGGCACAAACCCCATTTTTATTGAATATACATGTAGTTTACGAATAATTTTAGAAACCATTATGTACGCGTTTTCATTCAAACCATTAGAACTTATAGGAACATGTTTTCAGATAAATTAATCTAATATATTATAGAACACAAACTCTAATTGTGTTCACCTTCTTCTGCAGCTCACGAACGACGAAACTCAGCGCCACTTAATTTACACTGAACGTAGGGCAACTCGAACGTTATGGTGAACGCTGCTTATTTCAGATCTTTATTTTGTTGCGTTCAGGAGATATGAATTTAATGAACAAAAATAGCATTGCGGCTATGAGGAAGGGGGGGGGCGAGTTGCACGTGTCGCCATCTACCGGCAGTTAGGAGGAACTGAGAGGTAGAGAGTTTGAATGAGATAGTTGGGGGGAGTAAAATACCGCATACTTATTTCCAAGTTCTATGAGTCCGGGCGAAACCGGGTCTATTGACCTAGTCTTCAATAAAATAATTTTTCAATTTTAAATAGGACGAAATAGACATTTTTCTAACTACTCTTCGACGCAAGGTCAAGGAGGCCTCAGGCGGTCCAATCTCGTTCAGGAAGGAGTTGGGGGTCAGCGTGGCCAACAACGCCTGTGTCATGACTTTTGGTCGCCGTTTCGACTACGATGACATGACATTCACCAAGTTGAAGGACAACGAGGACGCCGTCACTGTTCTGTACAACTCGGTCAGTTGGCGATTTCTGTTTCCCATTCTCAACCGGATACCATGGATTGATGGGAACCTCGCCCACTCTCCCCTCAGGTGAGTGGTGAGTGGACATGAATTCATTCATTCATGTCCACTCACATGTCACTCATAAAACAAAAGAATCACATCTTTTACAACACTTTGCTTGATCTGCGCTGACTATTTTGTCAGGACTAAGGGAAAAGAATTCCAGAAATTCGCCAAGGAAGTGGTTTATGATCACGTGACCAATCCAGAACGGTACAGAGACCGGGACTTTATTTTCGCCTTCCTTAACGAACAGAACAAGAGGCTCCAAAATAAGATTCCATTAGGTGGTTTCACTGGTATGTGAATGTCAAATCTATGCAAATTAGCAAAAGAATCCTCGATGGCGCAACGAATTGATCGAAAAGTCAAAAAGCAGATACACATGGAATAGGGTTTAGATAGCGACTTTTTCTAAAAATCCAACCATGGGTAGCTGCTTTTAGATCTTCTCCTAGAATTCTTTTAGAAAGGAGTATTCCATTTCTGTTTCCGGTTGTGCAAAGACGATCGACTCCATGGCACCCTGATGGCGCTCTTCGGCGGCGGCTCCCAAACTGTGGAGAACACGATTGTTTGGGTCATTGTCATGCTGTTGCATCATCCGTCGCTGCAATCCAGAATCCAATATGAGCTGGATCTGGTGATCGGGTGCGACCGACCGGACTACTACTTGCATCGTCAACGCACCCCTCTCTTGGAGGCCACCATCATGGAGGTTGAACGAATCGTGTCTATAGTTCCCATTAACATTCCGCACAGGTAAAATTAAATACAGATAAAAATTAAATCAATTTAGCCTGTTAAATCGATTTGCAAACATTTTGTAAAAATGCAAAATACTGATAATTAAACTAATTGTTTCAGCAGCTGCAATCTTTTAATTTTTCTTGTATTTCAATATATATGATGGCTTGTCATTTGGAAGGTTAGAAATTATTTTTCTTTCCTTGATGTTTTCGTTTAATTAACAGCAACCCCGAAGAGATCATATTTCAAGGATACCGCATCCCCAAAGGTTCCTACATTCTGTCCAACTGCTGGGGTGTCCACCATGACCCTGACAAATGGACCGACCCGGACCAGTTCAACCCTAACCGGTTCTTGGTGGGACTCAGGGCGGTCAGACCCGAAAATCTAATCGCATTTTCAGTTGGTAAGCCAGATTGTTATTTTATCTTTAAAAAATTGACGAAAACTATTTAAGATTTGTAAAAATGTCTTTTTTTGCAGGCAAGCGCGCATGCCCCGGCGAATCTCTAGCCAAAATGGAGTTGTACTTGTACATGGCCTCGCTTCTGCAGCACTTCCGGATTCTTCCTCTAGAGGACGCTCCTCTTCCTCCGCTGCCGATGGAGATTAGGGACCTGGGACTCTTGTGGCATTGTCCTGAATTTCGGGTTCGACTAATTCGGCGCCAGCAGAATTAAACACCAGACTTTGCCAATATTATGACAAACGCTTCTCACAAATCTTATATGATAAACCCCAGTTTTTAGTCACGCTCAAAAGTTATTGCAACGAAAGCATTCCGCGAATCAATACACGAGGGAACGTTTAGACATTGAAACAAAATCGGCCAGCACGAGAGCACGTGAATAACAAATTAAGAACCGCGTCCACCTAAAATGGTCTCAAGAATAAAAATTGAGTTAAAATTTGAGCATAAGGGCAACATTCCGCTAATCATAAACGAGATAATTTTTGTATCAAACACAATATTTGGACATAAAGTCGTAGTTGGGAAAATATTTGTCATTTTTCTCTTGTTTTGCTCGTAGACTTAGCGTTTTTATAGCAGGCATCGTGTTCTCTCGCAATGTGGCCTCTGTTCACCCACGAAGCCTCATCTGACACCGAACAAGCAGAGGTCAAATATATTTGGAAACGTAATTGATACTGCGCTCGTCAATTGAGTCGGCGCTAACAGCTCGCAGCAATATTGCAGCACGGGATGCACGGATTAAGCGAATTCCTAGTGGGGATTCTGGCGGCCATTTGCAAACAATTTTGAACAGTCAGATGCCAAACGTGTAACGTTGATGAAAACTTTTTTGTCAACACCAGATAAGGATTTTTTGAGAACCGCATTTTTAGGCACTTGCAAAAATTTTCCATGATACTGGTATTCAAGATTTTCAAAGATTTTGATTTTGAAAACGATTAAAAACAAATGCATTTATTCAATAATTAGAAAACAATAATTAGAAACATATAATCTTAAATAATATATTAAATATTTGTATACGATAATAAATTTTAAAAAACATAAAAGAAACTACCAACTCCATAAAATATGAAAAGTAATTGTATTTTTGTAATTTGTAATTGTAATTGTAACTGTAATTTATTACTAAAATGGGGTTTAAGTCCGCATCATGAATCAATATCAAAATGAATATGTTACGAACAATTT
Organism: Mycogona germanica; assembly: GCA_034698785.1. NCBI lineage: Eukaryota > Metazoa > Arthropoda > Diplopoda > Chordeumatida > Chordeumatidae > Mycogona > Mycogona germanica. The sequence goes on from JAQGBY010003477.1 coordinate 11,660, forward strand.
TTTAAAACTTAAACATCCAGATCCTCCCCATGCTGCGATGACGGCCAAAGTCTTAATCACTAATAAAAAGTCGACTGATGATTGGTCGCTTGAGGTCTTCCAAATTGAAGTATTACACCATCAGTGACAACCAATGAACTTTCCACCCTCATTGCTACGAACGATCGACGCACCCCCTGCTGCCGAAAAACAGAGAAAAGTGGTGGTTTGCTGACGGTCCAAGTTTGTTTATGGTTCAGCCGAGAATTTCAACCTGTGATTCCGATATTTTTGTGGAGTGCCGACATTAGCATAAATTACAACCATGCTCACCCTCTTCGTCATCATACTCTGGCCGATTCGCAGCTTGCGATTCGAGGTCAGAGGTTATTTCATCATGGGCATGGCTTCTGTCCTGTTGCTGGCCATGCTCGTATTCCTGCTGTACTTGCAGAAGGGCGCTAGGCGGCGCCACCAGGACAGTGGACCGCCGCCATTGCTTTCCGCGCCTGCCGGGCCGCGCGGTTGGCCACTGCTCGGTTTCTGGTCCCGGTTGGGAACGCAACCCTATCGGACGCTAGGGGCGCTGGCTGATTCCTACGGACCAATATGCAGGTAACAAACGAAACAATAGCTGAAAAAAATAAAAATCCCAAAAAATTCAAAATTTAAAAATACTTTAAATTGTTCAGTGTCTTCCTGGGACAGCAGAAAGCGCTGGTGATCAACAACCGAGCAATTCTGGACGAAATTTTGATAGAAAAGGCCGCCATCTTTAGTGGGTTTCCGATGTCGTCTGCTCTACCTATTGCTGGCCACGCACTTTGTAAGTTTGCACACGCATTCCCATTAATAGAGATATTTAATTGTGGAAATTCGGCAATGACCTAATAATCAATCAATCAATGGGGATAAATAATTTCAAAAACTGTAATTGAGTCAATATAACATTTAATGAAAAATCCGTCTTACAGCGATCGGTCGCGGGTGGCGCAGCGATCGTCAGATCCCGGAAGAGGAAGTCTCAGAAGTGCACAGAACATTTGTGCGCGGCGCCACCTCCGAGTTGAAGAGCGCCATTTTGGAAAGTCTAGTTAAGGTGATATCAAAAGCCGCGTTCCTATCTACAGTGTGGACTAAAAAAAAGGAGTCCCTTAAAATTTACAAAACAAAATTGGAAAACGTTAATCGAATCGAATGAAATTTTGCACACTTATTGGCAATACATTCACTTCTCAATTGCCATGATGCACGTGCGTGTAAGTGACGTCATCGTTCTGCCTTGAGATTCTGAAAATGGACGAAGATCGCACCGCGATATGTTTCATAGGTAAATTTTCTTTTAAATAAGTCGACCAAAAATAGTCAGATTATTATGAAACTTGACCATAATTAAGACAACTGTATCTACTTTCGAATTCCAAGATTCAGATTTTAATTTTCAAATTTCTCACAATTTTAATTGTAAATTTAAAAAGACTCCTTTTTTTAGGCCACTGTGTATATAAAAAGTAAACACATTTGATGAATGGATTCATTCGTTTGTCAAAAAATTATGATGACGAACATAATATTTCAATTGGCAGAGCGAACTGGAATCGATGTGCGAAGTGATCCACGGCCATCGTGAGGAGCAGACGGACTTCCGGGAGCTGTTACCGCGCTGCTGGGCCGCCGTCCTGGAACGGATAGTGCTCGGGTCACGACGCAATCCGGACCCGACCTTTGCCGCCATCTTGGATTTGCTGAGCCAGCGCAACGACATCACCACCAGCATGGGTCCTTACCTGGCTCTGACGTCATGGCTAAAGCGACTCCCTCTGTTGGCCAACGCCTCCAACTACCGTCGTCTCATGTACTGAGCTTCCAATAACGAAAACATGTACATGTCATTGTGTCATTGAGCAAGTTTGACGACAGTGCAATTCTTGTATGAATCTAGGGAATTGGAGAGCGAGTTCCAGGCCAAATGCTTCCAGTTGACCTCCACCTACGAAGTTGACCTTGAAGCGGAGGATCGCTCCTTTCTAGACATGTACTTGGCTGAGCAGAGGTCGCGACAAGCCGCCAATCCAGACGACCACTGTTTCAATGGTATTGGCAATGGTACAACTCGCCGTAGCTCAGTCAGTCTTGTGACTGACTGTGGCTCGGCAGTCCCGGGTTCGATTCCCGGCGCGGGCTCTCGAAAATTTCGATCCCGAGGTACTGGAGGTGCCCCTCGCAGAAGTGCCTAAGCACCATGAGAGAAAAAAATATATCAAAACACGCTTTTACATTTCTGTCAAGCCACCACAAATTGGAAAGACAAACGCACCCTCTGACTGAGTTTAATTTTTCGATATACTTTTTTGCACAGTGGAACATCTCACCACGGACATCGTCGTTCTGCTGGAGCATGTCCACGAGGCGCCCTGGGCGAGCAGCCTATGGGCTCTGCAACTGGTCTCGCGCTATCCGGACGTTCAGGACAAGATCTACGCCGAGCTGAGCGCCCTCTATGGCGACGCTAGCGCCACCACGCCACGGTGGAGCGATCGGCGGCGGCTGCCCTATACTTGGTCGGCGGTGGCCGAAATCAGACGGACGGCACCGGCACTGCCGCTGGTCAACTTGCCCAGGTATATAGCTAAACTGGACATCCCAAAAATGATTCTGTCACATAAAATATGCTCAAATTAAGGCGTCATTCTTTGTTTCGTATCGGTTAAGGAACGTGGAGTCAACCCTACTTTCCGGGTTTAGCATTCCGGCCAATAGCTGCCTGCTGGCCAACACCTGGCGAATCAACTGCGACCCGGCCTTTTGGGGCGACCCGCATAACTTCCGACCCGAGCGCTTCCGGCCAGTTGTCCAGGAGGAGAGCTCTTCTAGCACTACCAAAAGCGTTCGATCAATCAATACCGAACACGTGTTGCCTTACTTCTTGGGTGAGTGACATCGATGTGATCGATACGATACAATCGATATTTACTTTTTGGAACGGCGGCAATTTTCACCAGTCTTCGACTGACAAATGACGAAATGATCGCCAGCTCCCAGAAATAGATTAAAAATATAAAATACATTTTAATTTAACATCCTGTAGATTTAAATAATTACCAATCATCCGCTATTTTAGAATCCTATTTTGATCAGTTGTTCATACACGTTAATCGTTTAAATTGCCAGGCCCGAAGACTTGGGTAGACAATGACGTTATCCTGATGCCCGTATTCCTCACTCTGACCACGCTTTTGCTGCGTTTCCGGTTCCTATCACCGGAGGACAATCTGATTTGCGAGGACGGATTCACTCTGAAGCCAGTCCATGGACAACTACGAGCCATTCCGCGTTAAGTGATCACGAACTGTTTAACATGATCATCATTTTAATTGTATATCTCTTTAATTAAAATAGAATAATCAGTTTATTGAAATGCTAGTATAATTTTGATGAACGGGTTCATGAGATAAGATTGAGAACTGTTAAAAAAATGGCGCCCACCAATACTATGTGTTTCGCAAACTGACGATGGTTACATTGTTTCCAGTCCGCCACGGCTGTACAACCTCAACTATAATCTTAAAAACACCTCCTTAGCTGGAGTTTCCAAATGACTTGACCGAGCGTAACGTAAGGTTATTCCCCTCTCTCTCTCTTTCTTTCTCAACGCTCACCTGACTTACCTGTCCGCGCTCGGACTTGGTGTGGCCAGTGGCGATGCGAGGTCACATTAGGAAAGCAATTTGAGAGAGATAGAAAGAAAAGCTCGAAGAAAAAAATTTAATGGCTTTCTCCATTTTTTTCTGATTCTAAATTTTTTTAGTCAGTGGTGTGGGCGCAGAAAGTTTCCATCCTGAAAAGTCATTGTACATACACAAATTATGTTATGACGTCAGTTATTGACGTCACAACTCTTAGTGCAAAATGCGAAACCGAATCCTATTCTCGTGGCTCTTGTCGACCTTTCTGATCGCATTTCTTGATTCGCTTACATTTCTTGATTCGCTTACATTTCTTGAACACAATTTGGTTTCCAGACATTTTTCTTATCCCATTTAACTCCAGGTTTTATTTTTCTCTTAAATAAGATTTATTAAATGGTGAATCCGGGACAGAAGCGGCGAACTTGCTTTTATAATATTTTACAATTATTTTAATTAGAACTGGTTATTGCGAAAAAATATAGAGTTTCGTGCAGACCGGGAGTTGAACCACGGACCCCTATATTTGCGGCCCAGTGCTCTACCAATTTTCGGTCTGTCCCGAATTCACCATTTAATATCATCCAGACGTCCTAACAAAATCTCTCATAAAAAAGATTTAGTTTAGCAAATTGCGATTCATCTGAATCATTCTGGCGTTGGAGACACATCTACAATTACGAGATTGGATAAATAGGGCCGCCAACAGGATTCGAGCCGGGGACCATCGCATCACCAGCTAAGACGAGACGTACACAATTCATTAAAAAAAATTGAATTTACTATCTCTTATGAGATTAAAAGGTTCAGAAATGACTAAATGGATTTAATAAGAGAGAGAGAGAGAGCAGATGAAAATTTGTGTTTCGTTGAAGGCGTTGTCCGAGCACAGGTAACTGTTACCTGCGAATCAGTTTGCCGTTTCTGTCGGCAGACGGCGCGCGCGTCGCAGAAACGGGTCTGTCAAATGCGCCTACACACGACCAAAAACACACGTGTAATAATAATAAGAGGGGGTTGGATGTGTTGTGATCGTCAGTTGGAAATACGCTGGAGACGACGAGAGACGACCAGTTCATGGCATTCAGGTGCACGAATTTCGACTACTGACAAAGTTTGACGCAATCATTTCATAAATATCGGCTACAAAAATTGGACCTACCATCACCTCCAAAAACTGCGATGACACCGTTGCGTACGGATCCGTGATCCTGGATCCAGATCGACACTTCTGGATTATTTGACTCGTTTCTGATTTCAATAGAGAGTTTTAGTGGACTTTTTGGGGAGAGTGGTTCGAGAATTGTACACTCGGAATTTGTGAAACGCGCTGACATCACGTGCTTTCTCGGTGATTGTGAACAAAAGGCGCATTCGAGATTCGAACTCTGGATTTTTGGATTGCCAGCCGATGGTGCATTTCGATTTGCTGGTTAATGGAGCAATTCGAATTCTGGAGATACTGAACTAAATATCAAAGGTACGTAAAATACAGGTATCAAATTGATGATTTGCAAACTTTTCCAACATCTGTATTTGTGAGAGATACTTGCTTAATATTATTCTAGTTTTGAACTCAATGCTCGATTTGTTTGTAGTATCTATTTCATAACACGACTAATCGGAAATAAGTGTTAGTGTCATGAATGAGGAATTGAAAAAAATTGGAAATCCAACACTTTGTCACTTGCTTTTGAAATCTCTCGCGTTTAAAATTTAATATTGGATTATTACAGTTGCTACGGAATTAATTCGGAGGTAAATATGAAAGTGGCCTTTGCCGTCTCTTCCATGAAAATACATAAACATGTAATTATGCATAGATATCGTGCAATTTGGTTTTGCATTTTATGGTCACATGCTTCGATACTCCCAGACATGTAATCATTCAGGTAAAACGCAATTAAACCTGTTTCATCACGCATGAGTAGGTCTCAAAGTCGTCTCAAACTTTCACTTTTGTATCTTCCATCTATATATTAAGATACTCTGTATTTATAACAGTTGGCCTAGATGCGTGATATCTTCAGAATTGGATTTTATTCGTTACGAATTTTAATTAAATGCGGCAACAGTTGCAACCTGCGTTTACTTGCCAAATGTGAGCCATCTATTGATAATCTCAGGCGCCCATACTTGGACATCAGGTACATACTTTCGGTTGAATAAAAAATATAAAAGAATGTTCTTATTTTTTAAAAACATTTAACATCTTCAAAACAGATGATTAAGAAAGATCTGTAATCTGATTTTTTAAATTTCGTTTGATTTAGTTTTCTTCAAACAAATGGTGGTCAAATGGGTTTTAGAAATTGAATTAGAGTTATTAACTTTATTATTTGGAATATTTCTACAAGAAAAAATTGGCGCACGAGGTCATTTAAATTTTTTCTGAATTACAATTTCTTATCTATCAGATATAATTTAAAATCAATATCCAATATTCAAAATCAGGCAGAATTCAAAATCAAGAACCAACAAGTGATTATTGAACTTGATATTTACAAGTGCAATAATCACCGGTAATCTGGATCTGAATCGGCATTGGTTCGACCTGGATTAACTTTTACATTGATCGATCCTCGCACTCAGCTCTGCCACATGGCCACACCAATAGCTGACTGCAAATCGAATATTGTAAACGTATTGCACACCTGGAATGTTGATAGAAACCTTATTGCGATACAGCCAATCAATTATTACCTGTGGCCAGCACATTGTTGCGAGTGGCGCTCGTGCATGGACCAGCCATCTTTTTTCCTTTCTACGAATTCCTCCATGTCCAATGCACCTTTCGCACTCTCCGTGTGCCACGTGACCCATCTCCAGCCAATAGAATGTGACCGGTGAAAGCCGGACGTGAGCTGGCCATGTCTTGGCCCACATAAAGTAAAAGTTGCGCTGGCCAAAAACTAACGAACGGAGACGACGTAACCCACAAAAAATGAAAGTTTTTACTCTAGCCTTTAATAGCGAATGGAGGGGAAGAAACAAGAAACAACTTTCTATTTTCTTGTCTATTGTGTTTCGAGAAATTATATCTTTTCGCAGACGCACGTATAATTTGGAATTTAGCCTCATTAACGAGCGTTCATTACGTTATGTGTTCACATTATGACTTCACTTTCGAGTAAAAATGAGCGTTTCCGCCCAAAACAAAACAATTTCATTCGAATCTAAAAAATCGTTGCATTAAAAATAAATCATATTTTCGATTACATAATCTAGATATTTTAAGAGTCCAATTCAACTGATCGATTACACGGCGTCTACACAGCAAAAGTAGACAATTACACGGAAATTACACAGGCTAATCAGCCCATCAATCTTCGGTTTGTAAGAGATTGTATTTAAATGATTTTAATGACAATCTTTTTTATCATTTGAAATATGAAAATTCGAAACGGTTTTTTTACTGTTGAATGTGACATTTTTGTACTGAATGAGTCGTTCAAAGAGGGAAGTTGGGCGACACTATCGATAATATTTTGACAATCGATAGTGCTGTCCGATTAGATTTTTTCTAAAATTCACGAACGATTCAATGAAATTTCACGGCATTACATGCAAATTTGCCTGAAACGTCATTGTTATAAAAAAAAATTCAACACGACTGACGACATCATATTGGTAAAGCCACACAGGTTGCGTTATTTGCGTTGAGCGGAACGACGACAGCGCCACCTGTATTTTCTCGCTTCTCGAAAGCTGATTTTTTTAAGCACGTACGACATCCTGTTATGTTATGTAGCGAACTACCATCACACCAGATTTGTCTATTGGTAGAGAAATGTGGGTCAGTCTCGAGGGGTAGGAGGAGGGGGGGGCATTGCTGCTAGTCTTAAGACATG
>JAQGBY010003478.1:0-19172 GCA_034698785.1 Mycogona germanica
TCTTATAAGATATATAAATTGTCTTAAACGACATTTCATCGAAAAATGAGACCACACATGTGTCATTTTTAAGATATTTTTAAGTGTGTGAATTATGCTTTATGCAAACTCGCTTTTTTTAGTTTTTCATGGATTTGTTTGCGCGCTTGCTGTTCCGTACCTTACACGATCCGAAAGGACCATCAATCGCGCCAATTTGTAGATGCATGGAGTAAAGCTAATTAATTTCCACCCTTTCGAAAAGACATCCACTTGGTACTAATACTCTGTAAATGCGGCTCAGAGCTCGAAATCTCAGAGCATGTAATCGGATTTTCTTAGATGGATGAATTTTAATAATTCCACTACATGGGGAATTGGTAACCTGTATCTTAGTTATGGTTCATCTTGCCCTCGTCTCCATCCCACTTACGTGCTTTTGTAATTGCGAGTGCTTAACTGCTACAGAGTACATATGTCCTTTTACACCTGGTTGCAGTGCTTGAGCCATATTGATAGTACATGTGCCCCAATAAACACACTGGCGATTCCAGATAGTTTCTGATATGATTGTGTACGCTTGTTTGCGTCATTCCGAATAGAATGAGGATACGTGCGTAAATTCAATGAAATACTATACAATCAGACACTGGTGTGACCATTTGGCAGGAAAGAAGATTCCCAAGTAAGTTATTAATTGATTACTTTAATTTTATGAATGCAATAGTATCTAGAGCCCTTAAATAATACGCCTACTTACGTGGACTTTATGGTGGCCCAAATGAATGTCTCTGGAAACACGGTTCGAACTCTTTCTGGTTCTACTTGATGAGTTACCATTGGAGCGTGCTCAATCGAGCTCAGATTGGCGGACATATAATTGAAATCTACGTACATGCAGTTTAAAGTATTAATGTAAATTGTTGGATGAACAAATGGGGTGAGCATGGCAATCATATATCTATACTCTGTTTTTCTCTTTACATGATCGTAACCTCGGTAATAAAAATTTCCCTTATTTCGTGGAAATTATCTATACCGGATGTGTCGGTGCCTATACTTACCAGTAAATAAGCGATTTCATTTTCACTCTCATTTGTCTAGACTTGTTCATTTGTTTACACTAATTTGTCTAAACACACTAGGTTTAATTATTTCCCTGGATTAGTTATTTCCTGTCAACTACTGTAACTGGTAGGTGAGGTAACGTAACCTCCCTTAGCTGCTGCCAAAACAAAGCCTTGGAGTGGTGGCGACCCTTGGACTGGTGGGCGCATAGCTGTGTATATCTTGATGTACAGTATATCTTGTAGACATCCCTTTGTGCTTTTGAACTATTAATTTGCTCCATCTGATGTCAAACCGTGTTTTCTGCAATTTCACCAGTGGGCCCTCAAAAATTGTTAACTCAATGTGAGAGCCCGCGATTTTCGGGTCAATTGCTTAAATTTTATCAAAAGTTTATACGCGAAGAGTAATAAATCCACACAGGTACGCACATAAAATAAAAAATTCGCCGAACCAAACGAGATTGTGATTAATTTTACAAAATGATAGTCACGCTTGTAGATGTAAGTAAAGCGTGACAATGGACGTGACTAGGGTTATAGTTCTCTGAGATATTTGTTAAGGAGATCCACCAGCGTGTTCGCCCTATAACCCGCTAAGGAGGCGACCTGGTAATTTTGCCTAGCCCAGGTTTAGTATAAGCTACGTGGGTAGATATCTTTACTTGTACCTGAAATCGTACAGGCACGGGTCCCACGGCTTTACTTCCATTCCGAAGGTAGGGGTGTGCGTAGAAATTTATCTCGCCCGAAAAATTCCAGAGGTCTCGGTCAGAAATCCAACCCACGATCACGGGAATAACAGCTCGGCACACTAATTATTACGCCACCGAGACCCCCTCATGGTTTACACATGGTTTACACATGGTTTATAATATAATAGGAAGAAGAACGTCTGGATTATTTTAAATAAAAATGGATGTTATAAATTTGTTAGATATGAATCGTCTTCGTCTTACCTGTAGCGTCAGTTCCCACGGTTTTCTAGTTTAATTATTTTATTTTAAATAATAGTTTAGAAGAGTTATCACCAACTCTTGTTCGTCTTTTTTCGTCCTGCCTGTCCCGGGCACAACCCCCATTTTTATTTACATAGTTTGTAATATTTGTTAAATGTATGGTATGGCTTTATAAAACAGGATTTAATGTTTTGGCGATTATTAAAATTAACAGAAATATTCTGTTCAATTAAAAATTGTTTGATCGTTTTCCGTTTTTTAAATCGCCAATCATGGGGAGAGATTGAAATATTGGTTCATGTTGAACGTGGGTGGGGCAGTGGAGAGGTGCATCGGGCTTAAATGTTGTGTTAAAGTGGTAACTTTCAAACATAAATCAAGAAACCACAACTCTGAAAACCTGCTCCTTGAAGCGATTTCTTCCACCATTTGTTAGTCATCCTATTTTGGTTAATCCATTTTTAGATATGTTTACTGAGTGATTTCCTGATGGCCCATGGGCGGTAATGGCACAATGAGATGTCTTGCGTGGCATAGTTGTGAGCGCGTGAGCTTACTGTGTCAGTGATTGCGAGTTCGATTCCCGTGCGAAACCTCCGGATTTTTTTGGGCACAAGAAATTCCTACACATTCCATCGGTCGGTGCCTCTACCATATCAGGTACATGTTAAAGATCCCTACTACATAGGTAGCTTATATTCAACAAGCGGGTAAGCCCGTCACGAGGACGGGCAAAACCACAAAATTAAATTTAATTGATTATATTGATTATTGATGCAAATAAAGATGGTCCACCAGCGTTCCCGCCCAACCCCTCACCCCTGGTCCTGTGCAACACGCGATTAATGTCAACTACAATTACGTGCTCACGCTTTTTAACACTTCCGCGAAGAATAATTTTGTTCAGAAAGATTGATTTCTTTAACTTCGTTTATAAGTAGCTGTTGAGTTTGATTGAGTGGTGGACTGACGTCACAGAGGACATGTGATGCCCTCTAGTGGCAGGAGCGCTCAGGAACAACGAACTCTGGTGGTGGAAATATATTCCGGCCTACGCCTTCAGAATTTGAAGGTGTGGGGAATTAGCGGTACCGCACCGCAAATCTCCTTAACAAACAATCCCCCATCCAGCCATCTATTGCCGTGGCAAAAAAAAAGTATCGCCCATTGGGTTCGAACCGACAACCTCAGTGATCACACAAAAGAGAGACGAAGAAGGTTGCCCTGAAGGGGTTTACAGTTGCCGAGTATGGCGAGGAAAACCTTCAGCAAACGGCGGGCGCTATAGACTTTTTATAAACTCAGGTCGCGTTACGACATTTCTGGAAACTGGGTACTATGAGAGGTTGATCCCATAGTTAAATCTCTCATGGTTAAACGCGACCGAAGAAGTTTATAGGGGGAAAAAGATGGCCGCTCTTCCTTTTTATATATAGATATTAATCCTAGGCTATGCAAGATTTCCAGATTGTCCCTGGGGCTTTTAGGGCAGCTTCTCTTGTGGACCTGCTTAACAAGTATCGAAAGCTACCTACCCCCTAACCTGACTCGGAGGACGAAGTTGTACATAAAAATGTCATCTTGTGTATGAAAGCTTGCCTGGTGGATATGCGCGTTCAATATGTGATCTTCTGATTACAAATTTTACCCAAATGAGAGCGCGCAACAGAACGGGATCTTGAGCGGCTTAATGACCCGGATATGAGCGATATTTTTCCCTGACTTCTGTTATCATGAAAACGGCCATTGGTAATCAATATCAAACCAAGGTTCTGTGAGAGAAGGGAAGATAATATGGATGAGATGATTAGTGGCGTGCTTGTTCTAAAATGGTAAGATGATCATGTGGAAAAAATACTAGTAAAATGCAATCTCTCTTGTCAAGTTACCAGGAATATATTTCTGAATTCTTTTGCTTCTCCCCAGTAATAAAAGCTGTCGTATATCTGCCGCTCATTATTTCCAACCGTTCCAGCCAGCCGTTCAAGTTCATGGATCACCTGTGTTTCGAAAATCATACGTGTCACAAGCAAGGTTCCAAAAATCCAGGCGATTGGATTTAACTAATGTACAATTATAATTACAATATGTACCCACAAGCAGCCCTGGATGGCGGGGGTCGAACGACCAGTTAAGGACAAAGGTGTGGCTGTCCTATTCTAACAGGCTCTTTGGAATATCCTGTATGCGCGAACAAATTTTCTCGTGTTTCTCATTTAAATAATCGTTTTTCTTGCACGTTACCTTTTCTTGGGTGATGTCATTTGCGGATTCCAATAGTAGGACACTCTTGTCGACTGACTGGAGCGCCACCAGCGAGTTAGGACGAGTGTTGATGCTCAATGTGACCTCGTCGCCCGGTTCCAGAGTACTGCTGCTTGTATCGAGAGATACCTGGTAGTAAAGTTGTCAACATTTGAGAATAACTCGAATGGCGATGGGCAAGATTATGTAAATATGTATGATATTACTGAGTTGCTTGTAATGATATTTTCTTTCCTTTCATTCAACACAACAATAGTACAACATGTACTAGTAGTAGTACATGTACAGAGTATATCTTATCTGAGTTATTTGTTAAGGAGGTCCACCAGCGTATTCGCCATAGGTAGGGATCTTTAACGTGTACCTGTTGTCTCTGTCAGGAATTGAACCCGCCATCAGGGGAATAACAGCTCGACACGCTAACCGTTAAGCCACTCGAGCCCCCCTTATGATATATTAATGTTTCATAAGAGCGATCACTCTTGAATGAAGAATCTCTACACTGTTTAATCAAGGATTACTTACTGGAGTCCTGAATGTTCCACCGATTTTGATATCTAATGAATCGGCAATCATGTCCCCGTCGGGCTTATTAATGTAGTAAACCACAATTCGAACTCTGGGTGCCATGGCACTGGTCACCAGAAAATTAATTGGGACCACTGTCTGGCCGCTGGTCACCAGTGTTCCTGAAGTGCGAATATCATGACGTCCGACTACCTGTAATTGCTCTGGAATCAGTCAATTGCTTTTGGTCGATCGAGTCTCAAACAAGGAGCCATTTATTTTTATCTTTTTCAATTGTGCAACTATTTATGATCTTTTAATAATAAATTATTTTTGCAAGTACACATTAGTTTGTCACCCGCTTTCTGTAAAACTCACCACATATGATAACGGAGCTTGCATTTTAAACGAAGTTAGCACTTCAAGATTCAAGAATTTTCCGACCTGTAAACGAATAAATGGGATGACTGCTAACCAAATTAATTCTTAAATGGTGTGAGAAATAATGGTTTAGGATCATCTACATTCTGTTAACGTTTATAATATCAGGTTTCAAGCTATCAAATCATATTTAACAGTATTTTAAACTGTAATACTTACTTCTGGAGATATGGTTTTGCTATTGATTGCTATGAACTTGTTGTTTTTTGATTTGGCTTTCATAACGGTAGCCTTAGCTTGAATGCTCTTGTAGGTAACCTTTTCGTTCAGTTGGAAAAATTGGTTAAACATTTCACAAATAAGAATCGATCAAACTCGAATATCCTTTACTGGTATTTTACGATCATGTTATCAATACTTTCATATAAGTGTGTTTGGGTGTAAACGTTACCACGATTCCCATCTGTGATTGACCCAACGGTGGAGTAACTTCGAATACTGCAACACCATCTTGGAACACGGACTTGAAGTCTTCGTTGTGCATTATCAGAGTGACTTGTTCGTTACCCGAGTTTATCACTGGCTCGTCATTTCTCTTTGTAAGTTTCACCTAAATTATATCGCAAAATGTAACTGCAATCATGAAATTGATCATTTCCGTTTTTCCTTTTGGATCTGATTATTCTCTTATGGGCTATTGAACTTCTATCTAGTTCAATCGCAATTTTTGAGAAACGCGGCAAATCCTGTTTCTTTCATTTTGGATCACAGGTTTAAAAACCTAAGTTTCGATTGCTAAAAACCTAAGGAAGGCTCCACGGCTAATATATTCGAGTCTCAGCTTGGGCTCTCGTTTATTCGATCCCGGGATACTGGCAAAACATATATCTATCATAATTCTAAATCACTACATTGGGAGTACATAATCTCCAAAATAGCTATTCACGACAGTTGAAATAAACTAATAACTGATAAAAAATGTTTTGCCTAAATTAGGATAAATATGGCTATTACCGTGACTTTGAACGCGATGCCAGGTTTGTAAGTGGCCTCGTGGGATAGAACCAATTGTTCATCCTCTGCGTAAATGGTCATTTTTGCAGTTTCAGTCATCTGAATCCCTGTCAATCCTTCGGTGACTTTTGCTACCACGTTGACCAACATGTCTCTCAATATTCTGGAAATACCAGGACTTTCGTAATTCCTTTGTCTTGCGGCTGCAGCTTGCATATTTGGATTCTTTATTAACAAATCTGATGCCTTGATTAAGACTGTAGCTGTTCCGTCGATCTGCAATCATAGTCAGGATCAAGCTAGGTTATTTTTAGTATTTGTTTAGCCGTTATATTAGTTTAGGCCTTTCACTTTCACCTAATGAATTAGGACAAATAATGCTAGATAGGATAGCACGATAATCCTACAGTTACAGTTATAACAAAATAATATAAATAGGACGTCTTGATTATGTAGAATAAAATGGAAGTTGTGCCCAGGACAGCGCCGGACGAGAAAAAGCGATCAAGAGCTGGCTTGCAATAAATAATACATGTTGTAATCTGTTATTTAAAAATGAATTAACTAAACTATTGTAGAAAAACGTGGGAACTATTGTTGTGTCGTCAGTTCCCACGTTTTTATACCATAGTTAATTCATTTTTTAAATAATAGTTTACTATTATTTATTGTAAGAAGAGTTATCGCCAACTCTTGTTCGTCTTTTCTCATCCGGCGCTGTCATTTTAAGGAACAACTTCCATTTTAAGTTACAGTAACGTTGGATGGATATTTGGAATAATCTCGTTGGCTGTCAGATTATCGTGCTATCCTATCTACAAGTAGCATTATTTGCTTTTAAAGCTTTATCCGATTTGGCGTGATTTGCACCATTTATTTATCGTGCCGTCTTTTTCTGTTCATTGAACGCACCCCAAAAATCATATTCCACTATTCAACCCCCTCCGTTTAATACGCCTCATTTCGTTTAGCTCTCTACTTCTTCGAAACTCCTTCTATTTCTCTTAATTTTTCACGGTGAAGAAGTAGAAAGGGAGAGAGCTAAACGAAATGAGGCGTATTAAACGGAGGGGGTTGAAGAGTGGAATATGATTTTTGGAATGCGTGCAATGAACAGACCCGACGGTAATGGCATGAGGTTATACAATGACGTGTACTCTGTACTTACAGGAATTTTTACTTGGACAGGTTTCAGAATATCAATGCCGGTAGTAGACATTGCATTTACGCCGTCTTTTGCCAGAGACAAGTCCAAATTGCCGTTAACAGATCCACCAAACGTGTATCTGAAAAAATGATTGATAGCAAAGTGATTGATAACCGGTACGGTTAACCATAATGCAAATTCATGAGATTTTTTAAAAAGTATTTCATCACATTTTCATCTTAGTTGAACGGCAGAGTTGAGCAATCAATCTGTATTGCAGCAGTAATCGACAAGCGTCGGAATTCGAAAGGGGATACAGTTGTCTTAATTATGCTCAAGTTTCATAATAATCGGACTATTTCTGATTTATTTATTAAAAACAAAAATGTTATGTATAAAATATATCGCGGTGCGATTCTCGTCACTGAACGCCATTTTTAGAATCGCCAAGCGAAACAATGACGTCACATACACGCACGCGCACCATAATTAGGAATGTATTGCCAATAAGTGTGCGAAATTTCATTATATTCTATTAACGTTTTCCAATTTTAATTGTAAATTTTAACATGCTCCTTTTGTTTTAGTCCACGGTGTACTCACTTGGCACTCACTATAATGCTGAACAATGGATTGTCATTGTCTTTTAAAGTCACATACGGCGTCTTGATGGTAACTTCAAATTGTGGCAATACTGGAATGAAGAACCATGTTCTTAACATGTTGATTTATGGTTTTGGCTTATTTTACTCTTTTTTTTTTTTTTTTTAATTTTTATTTATTATTTATTATTATTAGTTAATTAATTTGATTTTAAAATGTGCATCTTACCGTACTCCTTTACTGTGAATGTTGCTTCTGTGATCTTGTCTCTAAGCTAAATAGAGATGTAACCAAGCATTTTTATTATCTGTTTCTTGTGTTTAAGAATTATCTGTTATTGAATAGTTAACGGATTTGTAAGTGCAGCAACATTAAAAATATAGGGAACATTAAAACATATGCTTTTTTAAAAACTATTCAGAAGAACTATCAATGAGACGTGCCCGTTCTGTCAGGTTAAACTATGACCTTCACATAAATGTATTGACAATTCGCTAGTCCTCCTTGGATAATTTGTTTTAAGAAATGCTTCATTACCGATCCAATTTGAGCAATTATCGTCCACTTGCCCATCACCGGTTGGTCACTTAGCTGTAGATTCGCTTGAAAAAGACCTAAGAACACCAACGAATTGAGTTGCACTTGCAGTTCTATTTGCATTAATCATTCTCTATTTAGAAAAAAGATTTTCACCATGACAACGAGGCGCATCCTTCCATTGCTGAATCATGTTTTTATGGGAATCCTAGTTTAAAGAATTAAAACCTGCATATGAGAAAGAATATTAGGACGTCTGGGTGCAAGATAGTGGATTCGGGACAGCATCGAAATAATAAGACGAACACGAGTGGCGCATAAAAAAGCGAATGCGCCACTCGTGTTCGTCTTATTCATTCGGCGCTGTCCCGAATCCGCCATCTCTGATTAAAACCTGCATGTTTAGCTAGATGTTAATTGTATTTAAATTGCAATGGTGTTGCGGTTACAGTGTATTTCTGTCATCTTGTGTTTCAGTTGGTTCCACTTACTTTGATCTGAACTGTTAGAATCTCTCTGTTGTACGGCATCAGATTAGAATCCACCACAATTACACGGAACTGAACTGCAAGTCGAGTGAATCAAAAATAGAATGAGAAAGATTTGTTAGGATGTCTGGATGACACTAATTGGAAATGGTGAATTCGGGACATCACCGAATGAACGAACCAAGTGCGAACTCGCTTTTATAATAATATTTTACTATTGTTTAATTAGAACTGGTAATTGGGAAAAATATAGTTTCCTGCAGACCGGGAGTTAAACATGGGTCCCTGGATTTCCGGCCCAATGTTCTACCAATTGAGCTACCGACACTAACGACGAGGAATAGTGTAGATAGAGCTCAATTGGTAGAGCACTTGACCGGAAATCCAAGGGTTCGTGGTTAAACTCCCGGTCTGCACAAAACTGTATTTTTTGCAATTACCAGTTTTAATTAAATAATAGTAAAATATTATGAAAGCGAGTTCGCCACTAGGTTCGTCTTCTTCATTTGGTGCTGTCCCGAATTCACCATTTCCAAAAATAAAATGTTGGCACTGTTTTTTTAAAAATATTTATTGTTTATTTTTTCTCCAATGTGATTAAACCCATCCAAGTTGGTATTCGTGAAGACGTGTTGAAAATTACAAGGTTATCCGTATGAGGCTTATTAAACTGGAATATTTCTCACCCAATTGCGATGGTTGGTACATGGCTTTGTCAGTTTGTATGAATGTGGATAGCGTATTTGGTACACAATTCACAACATCCTTGTGAACTGCAGACACAGGCCCGGATAATGTAGTGATTACATTGTAGGAGCCAGCAGGAAAATCTCCCACCTATTTAGTGATTGAAAAAATTAATTTTTATAATTTCTCTGATTGCTTTTTTTTTAGCAATGATCCCACTGAGCACACTGGAGAGAGCGTGCCCGGAATCGAACCCGTAGCCGTGCCATTACGTGTTGGTGCTTCTTAGGTAAAGCACTAAAACGCATTTTTTGTTTGCGTTTTTGAATAGCACGTCTTCACTTCAAGAAATGTGGTTAGAGACTTGTAGCTTCTCTTTCCCAGTTAAACATGATTGGGTTTAAATGAAGACATACAGCTAGATAGTTTAGCGGAAAGAATCCGAAAGGTAATACATGAATAATACGACGAAAGGAACGATATCTGTAAGAACCTCGATGGCTGACCTTTCGTCGTATTATTCATGTACCTTTCGGATTATTGCCGCTAAACTATCTAGCTTTATGTCTTCATTAAAAAAATATACCCGAATCTGCTTGTGCTTCTGCACTTTTTATTTGACCATGATTGGGGTTGCTTACCGTGATGGTCAACTGTTCGGTTGATCCTACAGCGACTGAAGTGAAGGCTTCCGCTCCCACTATTGATGGGTGGGCAGAATTTATTATTCGGATGTTCACGTTCACCGGCTTTGACTCATGGTTTCCGGGGAAGCCGTGGTAGGTGGCGGCCACATTGTAGTCTGAGTTGGCGCGCAACTTATTGGGAATGATCACTGTGTAATAGTCACTTTAGAAAGAAATTACTTGTGTGTTTAAACAGTTAACCTCGTGAATTTTAATGTTTCTATAAGCAAAAATTTACCACCTCCTTTTATTTTGTTGTGCATTTTGGGAAGGGAGGGAGTTTTTTTAAAATTGTTTATTCAGCGTCAGGTTATTAATTGTGGATACACAAATTGCAGTTACATAAGAAAGAAAAAATAATGACAACAACCTTGACGCGAAGTATGTCGGACCTCCTCATTGCTATGCAATTTGTGGAGGCCCTACAATATAGACAATTTTCAATTAGTTTATGTCGTCGCACAAGTTGATGAAGATTTTTACAATGTATATTTCTATGTTGTATTGGGAGTGTTTTGTGAAGTTATACAAATTATCAAATATATCTTATTACAGTGTACATAGGCTTTGAGTTTCTGTTTCCGTTATATAACTATAGTATAAGAATGGTCAATTATTACAAGTGCGATCCATCGGCAAAAATACATTCATTAAACATTTAGGTTACATGAAACATAAAATAACCCGATGTTGTGTTTTTGTACCAATTGTTAAAACGTTGAACAAATGAAAATGTGGTTATTTAAAAATTAAATTTAGTTAATCAGTTCAGAATCAGTTCAGTTAAAAATAGTGGATCAGTTCAACTCACCATTCATCATCCTGCCCTCCAGTCAATGAGAGAACACCACTTGAGAGAAGAATGGATTGAAAAAAATCAGGATGGAGGAAAATTTGAATTGAAAATTTAAACTTATCCATGTTTACCATTTCGTTAATTGCACTGTTTTAACTTGAACTTGTTTGTCTAATTATCTCAATTCTAATTTTCTTATTTTAAACTATTTATTAATAATAATACCCTTTTTAATGTGCTATTATAAATGCAGAGCTCCTAGTTTTGTTTTAAATCAATAGAGTTAGCACAACCGGTTTATGAAAGCACAAGTAACATATGCTCCTTGTTGGGAAAAGGTGGACCACACACCTTGCTGAAATTACGAAAAACTTGGTGAGCTGGAGGATTACACAAGTTTTTAATGCACAGAAGTACATAATACATGACGATATTCAAGTATATTAATCCAAGCTCATGCCCAATGTACATGCACATATTTTGCATTCTGCTATAGTGTCGAATGCTATAGTATCGATAAACACTTGTAAATCACTACAATATGCATAAAGATTGATTAAAATACGTTGGTTGACAGTTCAACTTGTAGAGCTGCTCACCCTGTACATGTGAGTCTAAGTAATTATGAAAATGGGCCACAATAAGTGGTTCATTTAATTGAAGCAAAGAATGTCTCGCAGTTCTTCGCTGAACCATTTCAATTTCCCCTCCAAGCCCCACATGGTGAGGAACCCAAACAGCAACTAAAAACAACGGTCGAACTAAAGAAAAGTAGGCCCGGAGTAGGTTTTTTAAGAAATCACTATACCTGTTGGGTGTCATCATTTTCTTTTTATCTCTGAAGATGTCTAAAAAGCTACGCCTGCTCACCCTGTTTCATCCATTTGAGCCTGCACTTTTGCCTGTCACAACCAGTCAAACTTCGACTTACGTAAATTATTTTCTGCGCTATTGGTTGCGCCTATTGTACCTGAAATCGTGCCGCCAACCACTTTATGTAGCACGAATTTGTTCAAATGTCTGATAAAAATTAAGGATAACAACCGATTAATATCAATATAGTGACGTCAATGGGAATTCAGAAGACGCAAATGAGCATAATAGGTGGTTGATTCCCTTATAGGATGTCATCGACTAACAAAATGACTCAACACTGGCCAAATCCGCATGACTGGTGTTCGGCGCATGGAGATCAGGCACTTTTTGTAATCAGTGGCATGAGTGTGCAGATAGCGATCGTGTCTGCGATCGTGTTTGCGCAAAGATAATCCTCTTGGTTTTTGTGTGTTGATTGCTGCTGAAAATCCCCAGAGACCAAATGACGTTTTCTATCTGTAAGACTTACAAAAATAATAACATACTTCTTATCTATGCTCGCCAGCGATTGCAATCATGGACGGCACCGAATCTGTTAAGCAAAACTGGCTGCTCTGCTGTCTCTTTGCGCTCACCATACACCAGTGAAAATCGAAAGCTATTAATCAACGAACGCAATTAACCAGTTTTGCTTTAAGGATTGGCGGTCGTATTTTCATAAAACAGTTCTTTTCATTTTCGACATTCATTATCGGTGCTACGTCTTCTTTAGTATTGAACTCGTTTCTCGTGATAAGTTTTGTAAACATCCGCATCACTTAACTGTAAAAAATTTGGATTTTTAAAAAATAAATTCGACTTTCAAGAGAATACAATTGAAAATACTATTTTGTTAAAAAGATTATGGCTGTGATGAAGGTAAAGGGCGATGCCTCGAATTCTACATGTTTCACAAATCTCAGTTTAATATTTTTTAATTTATGGAGTCTCGTCAACTGCTCGTCGATTTGCCATGGTTTCTTTTCCATATTGTTTCCCTTGTAAATCGCTATTTGTTTAATGAAATGCATTTTTATTATTATGTAGTACATGGTATTTGCTATGCAAGTAAAATTAATCTGATGATTGAAAGCGTCATGTGTCCAAACTGAATATACATAAACAATTTTTTTTTGTTCCAATCAACTGTAGTCAACCGCACTACAGGCGTTATGTCCCCTCATGGTGCTTGGGCACTATGCGAGGGGAACGACCAGTACCCCGGGATCGAAATTTTCGAGAGCCCGCGTCGGGAATCGAACCCGTAACCGCCGATCCACAGTCAGTCGCTAAGCCAACTGGGGCAGTCGTAGTTTTTGGTGTGTAGTAATAATTGAAGCGAAGAAAGGCGGAGTGGTGTAATCCGATTTATTTATTTATTTTAGTTGTGGGCAAAAATGCAATCTTGGTTGGCATTTCAAACTGTTGTAAAAAAAAATTGAGGGCGGCAGAAGTTGGGTAGGTAATCGGAACCGCGGTTTCGTTATCTGACAGAATGGTGTAAGTCGATTTTTCTCATATGTGATCCAAACCTAAGTATCAACCCAAAATTACCAACTCGCCCCCTGTGGACGGAGAACGGGGTTAGGACGTGGGTTTTGTTCCGCGAAAAACTTTTCGTTTCGCTTATAAGAATACATTAATGCGAGTAGAAGTGCAGAATTGTATTGATGTTCCAAGCATTATTCATAATTAATTTTCGCCACACCGAAAATACAGAGAAAAAGTTAATTTTTCTCTGTATGTCTACCGATCATGAATCAATGATCATGAATCAATGATCATGAATCATGAATTTCACTTTCATTCACTTAACAAACAACCCCAAAGAAATTTTGAATTCGTTATTGTAACGAGTTTTACGCTATGGAATTTAATTCAGCACTTCTAGTAAAACCTGTTTCTCAATTCGAGAAAACCAGTCTTACTCCATTCTAAGATTTTACCACCTTAATTATAAACATTGAAACTTCTGGATATCGCCTATATTCGGTTCTTCGAGTAATTCCAAGTACTTCCGAATTATTTTGCCATGTTGTAAAAGGCGTCTGTTCTTCTACCTAAAAAATATATACATATTCGAATTTAATGGGGCATCAGACAATCATTCGAAAAAGATTATATTTTATAACTGTATCTGAGAAGGGTTTCTTTATAAAAAAAACATTACACGAGAGACGGATATGGCGTACGGGAAATGGCGTACTTTGTTTTTGTTATTGCAAGTCACTGTAGTGTATATCACTACTGGATATTCTATTCTCCTTTTGGTGCTTAAACACTATGCGAGTGGCACATTTTCACTAGTACCCCGAGATCGAGTAATCAAGAATCCGCCCTGGGAATCGATCCTGGGACCGCAGAGCTACAGCCAATCACAATATCGACTGGGTTACGTCAAGTCTTACATTAATAGACACCGAAATTTGAAGTGTAGTGGAAGGTTTTGAAACACAGAAATGCGAGGACATTAGCTAAACTTCAACCTCATTGGATTTGCTCTTGTTATCTACTTACCGGTTTCGTAATAATCATACGCTGATACCTTGGCGTCCTGTAATCCAATGACGTCACCAGAGTCAAACGCGTTGACCACCACGCACGTGGAGGTCGTGACATTAGTAAGCTTTAAAAAATAAAATCATATGAATATTTATCTTTGGACGTATAGCATACTTTTTCGACAAGAAAAATTCTATGTCGTATTAGATCTACAAAAAATATGCCAAGCTCACGCGTGCAAAAAAATGAAACATTCGCCGAAAGTGGATATCCTAATTTTGGCCAAGGAAAAACGATCATCATCGGCATCTAGTTATAGTGCAAGTTGCCCATACCGAGTCGTAATAGAAGGTTGCAAGGGTGTTCCCATTGCTAAGATCGCGTCGCCTGAGCCTGGGCTGTCTTTGGACGACTGGCAGACTGCCTTCGTCCCATGTGTAACCCGACAAAGTGTTTGTCTCCAAAATAATCATGTCGGTTGGTCCCTTGCCCAGGTAGCTACAAATATTAAATGAAGTACAGGTAAATCTTACCACCGGTTGTGATTTCTATGTTCTACCTTAATGCGTTAACAAATGACAATATATTTTACCTGAAGCACACATTGAGTCTGTAGCTGTGCCTGTTGTTTAGAGTGGCTTTGGCGACGATATCAAATAGTGGGTTTGAGCTGTTCAACTTTACGCTGTAATGGTACGAAACCTGTTTGCACAAGGAGGTAAAAGTTTTATGATTAAACTATTGAAAGTGCAGACAAAGTCGAATTTCGAACACAACTGATAGAAAACATTTAAATGCTGAAGATAAGTGAGCCTGTGACCACCTAAGAAGCACTCAACCGTATTTATCGATCGTAAGACGTTGCTGTAGCAATCTATCGTTTGAATATTTCTTGAGATCGACGAGAGAGACGCGAAGTTTTTGTTTAACATGCTATGCTAAAATTCTTCGAAAATAAAGTACGCACTTTAACTGCATCAAATAATAAATTTCTATGTAACTTTGACCGGAAATCATAACATGATTTGCGCTTCGCGCTTATATTTCTTTCTTCCTGTTTAAGTCATTCAAAGCAAAAGTATCTTAATTCTTTGGGAAAATGGGGAACGAAAAGATAGGAGGGCTGGTAGACATTTCTTCTAACTCTATTCGAGCGAAGATTCGAAACTTCTCTATATTGCGATAAATTGTTTCCACCGAGAGTCGCTATGACGATGAAGATGATGATGACGATTGACGATTATGCTAGTGGCAAACAAATCACAAATAAAAAACTTATTTGTGATTTCGACTTTGCGAGTTATTATTCCGACCACCTGTTTTTATTTTGACAAATGGAACCTTGGTATTCGAAAATTATTTGCGATGGGGTGCCGAGATTTTGATTGCCTAGGGGCCACCAGAATTTAATCCGGCACTGGGCGTATGTCTTAAAAAATCGTCAAAGTTTAAAAACTATAGGTTGCAACAGGCTTTGCTACGAAACTGTCACATTTTCAAAACATTCTAGGAATAATTTACCTGAATAACTGCAACTCCGTTTCCTTTGGCAACAACTCCCATGTATGATGCTGTTTTGTTTAGCTACAACGGGTGAAGACATTCAATATAACATCAACCGAAATCCTATTATGGCAATCTAGTAACGGGGCATTTCCTTTGTCCAATTAGCCTAGTTCTAGTGCTATACTTGGTGTATGTCGTGACTGGTTAACGAACCTGGTGTCGTTGAATGACAAGATCGTTACGATTGTTTATATCGAAAGATACATTGTTGTCGTCGTACTCGACGGCCATATTGACGACCGAGTCTGGTGCGCCGATGTAGTGCTCACCAGCAGCGGCCAATGCCTGAATCGCGATCACTGTGTCCTGGATAAATTTGCACAGGAAATGTACATTCATTAGGTTAAGTCATTGTGTGACATTCGTTCGTCGAACATAGTCTTTTTTTTAGCAATACACGAAGATCTCTTCCATTAATTACCATAGAATTGAAGTAACCTCCCAAACTGTTTCTCTCAGAGATCAGCCATCGTATGATTGGAGCGATATGTTCGAATTGCTTGCGAAGTGTGTATGTGAGTAAAGCATAGGCGGTGGCTGAAACGTCATAACTTGTGGTCTCGATGGGGGACTGTACTTTTTTTTCTGGCTTGAGGGTGGCGTGCTTCCAGTAGACGAGGTCACCTATTTTATTCGAGAACCAACATACGTCTGTAGCACTGCATGCATTCATGTATAATCGACAGTTTTATGTTGGGGGCATGAACCGGTATGCAAATCTGGTTATTTAACGAATAAACATAGTTTTTTAGTCACCCTTGGTGGTCTGATGATTCTGGAGAATTTCGAAGGCTTTGATCTTAATATTATTGCTGTCTGGGACCAAGTGGAGGGCGTACGTCACGATGGCCACTTCGTAGATACTGTCCAGGGAGTCCAGTTTATTCACCAAAAACATGACAGCTTTGTTTATGATTATACTGACGTTGGGACTAATCGTCTCCTATGGAATTTGGATCAAAGGTTTAGTTGGATTGGTGCTCGCAGGAACGCGTCAGATAGGTGATCCTTACGAAATGGGAATCAATCGAGGTTACCTTATTTTCCAGGAGCGCGATGAGAAACAATGCCGTCAGGCTGGTGTTCGATCTGATTCCACCCTAATTACAAATAAATCACAAATATTTGTTTAATGACAAATTTTGAAATTTACCAAATTTCTGAAACATTTCAAATAATTTTTTTACGAAATATGTTTATACATCGTTCACACAAATTAGTGTCATTCACATTTTACCTCGCTTAATTCCATTGGATCTTTTTCTCTGTCGCTAAATGAGCCATCAAATTGTTGCTGTTTCAACAGATGGCGTTTTGCGTCACTGATGGTTCCATTGTCGATTGTAATGAGCGACTTTGCGAGGTTGAAAGACTTTAAAACGAAAGCTGTTAGCCTAAGAATGGAGATTCCCAACTCAGATTCAGACTGGGGGCTTGCGAAAAGTATTGTTGTTTTGTTTTAAAATATCTTGGGAGTTATCGGGATACTACATTAGAATATAAGTATAGCTCGTCAAATACCAAGTGTTGCAAGCAGATCTTCCATTTACTCCAAAAAAAGAGAAACATCCCACGCCAAGTTTGTAGGTCAGCTCCTTTTGATAACCTGGAAGTCGTTTAGTAAACTGAATTTTAATTTATTTTATTTGTCGTCGTGCACTTGTTTTTAATTTTTCTGAAAAAATGAAATGCATTAATAATGTAACCACCACCAAGTGTTTATTCTCGTTCACCAACTTGCTCACCAACTTGCCAAAGCATCATCTTAGATTTCATTTCTGTATTTAACACAGTCTCGTCGCAAATTGTTATAAAAGTGGTTAATAGCTCATATACCTCGTATCAAATGTAATTCCAATGTGTTCTTTAACTTGGGAGTCAGCCAGTTGGTCGTCTGCATATACTTCATCATGACAGCGGCCGATACGAAACTGGCCATGACCTGCTCTCCACTTCCGGTAGGGGTTCGAGTGAGCCCTTTGACGTTATTCAGAACGGGTGCCATGAAATTACCTATAATAAATGGTATTTGATTTGTGCATGTACAGTGTAGCTCACATAAGAATTCACATTCGAACCCATAATATTTGGTTCGACTATAAAATTAGCAACTTTGCAGCGCCTTAAACTACTCGGAAACAGCTAAGACCAGACGCTTTTGTTTCCTCCATAACCGTAGTTATAAAAAAGTTGATAAAAGTTAGTTATGACTCTCGACTCTTAGTTCTCCTAAAAGTAGGTTGGTGTTGGTTAAGTGGTGGTTGGTGGCGATATATCATAAACGAAACAACATAAAGACCTAAAATAAATCGCGCTGTGTTCAGGTGTACGGTTCAGACTATTTATAAGAGCGCCTTTTCGCCATTGCAATATTCAAGATGGCCGCAGTTTATATTTATAAAAAAGGTGTCGTACCATAAGCGCTTATTTCCATGAAATCGGAACCTCTGATGATGTCACTAGGTAAGTCGAACTTCAGTTTGGCCTTTATCTTTTTCGTCTTTCTTAAGTCGATGGCGAACGACTTGCTGTGGTAGATGACGCTACCTTCGGGCTGCAAAAGAATAAGTTAGAAATATTTACAGAACTTATCTATTGTGGTGTTCTACTCCTTTTTATTTTCTCTCTAGATTAAATTGAACTCCCACCTTCACGAAGAGTTGTTTGACTAGTATTTGCTGAGATTTTGGAGAGGCGGCCTCCACTTTGATATCGATTTTACCGATAATCCTCGGTCGAATATTGAATGTGAACTCTGTAGCGCCGTTTGATTTGGCCTGCAAACGCAAAAATTAATTTTAAAAATGTCGAGTCTCCAATTTTAGTTTTCCTTATTATTTTCAAATATACGGGTATTTTTTGGTGATGATTTGCTTTACTTCACATTTTTTATCCTAAATACCTTTTTAGTGTTCACAAATGTTTTGAACTCATCTGACTTCGCCTTCACCGGCTGACCAGGCTGATCGATAATGGAGAACTTATCGGTGCAGTGTAGTCGGACCATCAGCTAAAAAAATTTTTTTATTTTATTATATAAGTACAAGAAGGGTGCCCGGCTTTGCATGGGTTTACAGTAACCACCAATGAAATGAAATATTAATTGTTTAAATTTACTGGCTATTTTACGTTT
>JAQGBY010003479.1:0-19163 GCA_034698785.1 Mycogona germanica
TATTGAAGAAAAAAGATCGGCATTTGAAAAACGTATCCCACGGCAACGATTTAGATTCAGATAACGTGTGAGGGTAGATCTAGCACTGAAACCGTGGCGGCTAAACAATATGTCGGACCTGACTATGATGCAGTTTTAAGCCAGGTGGCGCTAGTTGTTTTCAAAAGTCTAATGGTTTACTGATCGTGAAATCCACCATTTTCCCCTTACAATTGGCGTTGCGATCGACAGTTCCATATGTCTTTGCCTAACATAGTGGTTTAACGTACCACTATGCCACAGGTTTTAGGTATGATTGTACAATATTTGTAGTACACTTTTTAGTTTGTTTGCACGCTTTTATTTTAATAACGGCGATGTTGTATGCGCTTTCCGTCTCTACACTAGAGGGCGCAGTTTTTCTGCAAAATGTATACCTGCTTCACCAGTGATACCGGAATTGTTAATCTTCTTTTCATGGTTCCGATTCCTACCACATTTGACTCCAATTGTTGACAATTGTCGGTGCTATGGGGCACGTCACTGAAACTCGAATCCCATCAGAGCAAGAATTTAAAAAGGAAGTCCCAGTCGTGATCTGGAGTTAGCATGGTTTCTGACCCTCATTCTGCTTTGAAAAAAAAATGTGATGGTGTTCGTGAATAATTTGATACTGTGTTCTTCGAAATATTCATATGAACCACATAATCAATAGCGAACGCATCTCCTTTATGGAATAAGCCGGGGTAAAAATAAAATTTGGAACGCGCCTACTTGTCTTTGGAATTTGATACATCAATGAGACATCAAAAGAGACAAACAGCTAAAGGTGATTTTTACCTTTTAAGCGATTGTGGGTTTCTAGAGATTTCAAACAGAAGCAAAACCAGCAAACCAGAAAATTTAATTATTTTTGTAGAATTTAAGTTAATATTCCTACAGTACCATATTGAATCCCTATATGGATTACTATAGTATTTTAAATCATATACCATCACATACGAATACTATAGTAGTACTTCACGGTCGTCTAGTACATTTTTGTAAGGGCTGTGTCAAATAATATGTTATCTTCGATTTCATTATGTATTTATAAATACCAATTGTTTTCTTTTTTCTCTCTCCCTTCTAGTGTTTCCTGCACTTTGAGCGGTCAATCGAGATTGCCCGAACAACCTCAAATTCGCCTACACTTAACTTTGGTCTACGTTTCCTTATCATTTGGCTGTCCTGTCTAAATTTAAAGAGTACTGGACGGAGAACTGATAAGGGCTTGTGGACCAGAAAATCAACGTTTGACAGGATTCGACTTCTGGGATTTCTTGATCAACTTTTGTAACGCCAATCAGAAAATTCATCTTTGAAACCTAAGAAGCCTTTACATTACGTCTTGGGTTGACTGCGCTGCATTATTGTCGATTGGTGCCTTTTATTATTTCTGTCTAAAAAACAAATTTCTTTTATATGGACTTATATCTAGAACAGTTCCACATTTATGGGATCACAAATGTCAAATCAATATTCTCTGGATATCGCCATTCGTTCTACAATAAACCTTTACTGGATAATTTTTTCTAACAATATTTTTTATGCAGTAATGCCAATATAATTTTCTTTTTTGTATGGCGCGAAAATCGATTTATTCTTGTGTTCATGTAAATATGACTGATTACAAGAAATACTCATGAATGGATGGATCAGGTAAGTTTAGATTAAAATATGCATTTATTACAATTATAACAAAATATTGGGAAATATTTTTTTCTTCTGTATTTTGATAACAAGTCAATAAAACATATTCCACTTTATCTGTGCTTTGTTATTTTTATCGTAAATCTTGTAATATTTGTTAGTTAATAGTTCTTCTTGCAATATTTGGGAATTTAATTTCTGTTTAACCTTATTACGCAAAATCAAGTGGCGCCACCTATCGGATAAATAAGCGCAACCCACGCCAGTCCTTTGAACCTACATATTTAGCTTTCGATGTAAAGCTAATTTTCAGACTAATTTTGCGCGAAAATTCCATTCACAAAAGGTTAAAATCTAAATCGATAAATCAAATTAATTTTCGTCATCATGAGAACAAATCACCTATAACGGATGTCATCTTTAATTTCTCAGACATTTTACGTTTCACCCATGTGCATAAGCGCCGCTGCTGGCATCCGTAAAAAGAAACAGTGCACCACTAGTGAGTCTCTCAGAATAAATTATCCTGATTCCCCACATAAAAGTCGATGGCCATAGCGCTTCCGAATGAAATTTTAATTAAAATACCAACTCACAACGATTGAATACGTGCCATTGTCAGGGCAACTCCGATAATTGCACGTTTGCTTCGAGGTCACAATTGAAAAAATTCAAATTACTCTTGTTAATGCTGCTGTAACAATAGCAAGACCCTCACTCTAATTTGATGTCCATTTTGGAACGGTCACATCAATAAAACGCTTAACTATTCACTGCAGCGCAGAACACATGAATATGATTTTTAAAATTATAAATGTAAAATCGGTACTCCAAATCGCATTAATAAATACATGGTCGCTATTTGGATTTATCATATGAATGATGTATGTGATGAGACTGGTGGGGTGCGTCGTGACAACGGCTAATAATTTAGCTGTGTGCCGGATGACATTATTGCCGCCAGCGTTCGACAATACAGCAGCTGTTGTATGCATTGGAGTCAGGTAAATTCATGAACCCGATCTCATTTCAAAATAACAATCTCTTTAATAAATAAGTTTTAAGTAAAACGTTCGAGTTAAAAAAAAATTTGAATAACAAATTTGAGTACACATCTTCCATTAATTAAAAGTAGGAATATTGTTTGTTAATAAATAGAACTTAAAATATAATATTTAAGGAATACTTTCAAAACAATTGTTTTATTTTTATAAAAAGAATAAGTATTTACACACATACAGTATTTGACTGCAGACTGTGTCTCGGTGGTTCCGGGTTCGATTCCCGGAGCGGCCTGTCGATTATTCGATCCCGGGGTACTAGTGAAAATGTCCTCTTCATATAGTGCTGTAGCACCAAGAGGCATACAGAAAAAATAAAATAAAGAAAACTAAAAAAAAGATGACTCAATTTTTTTTCTAATCCGTATATTTTATTGACATTATAGATATAAATATAACCCTACCACAAAAAATTACAGGCATCGTCTTGGACGTTTTCCCCCAGTGGTATGTTCTGGGGTTTGCACTTTCTTTATAATATTTATTATTGAATAAATGGACTTGTCAGCATATATTTGGCTCTCGAAAATTTCGATCCCGGGGTACTGGTCGTTCCCCCTCGCACAGTGCCCAAGCACCATGAGGGGGACGTAAAGCCTGTAGTGCGGTTGACTACAGTTGATGGAAACTAAAAAAAAAAATATATTTCAGCCAAATCTTTCAGCCCAAACAATATGTGCATTGTTGTCACGCAAAAATACTTGTTTAACACAAACGATTTGGCCATTCAATGGAAAATATTCCAGAAAAAATAAAAAATATAAAATAAAAATATATAAAATGAATATAAAAAAAAAAATATATATATAAATGGAAAATATTTCAGGTATTTTTTCTATTTCACTGTTCCTTTCTGTTCTGATCGAAGTTCTGGCCTAAGTTTGACAAGGCGCCGATGTATTGGCAGCATTTATAAGTAAGATTTACTAGGGCAACGCCTTGTGTTTCTTCTTGTGATTTGAGCGAGATCATGAAAAAAATCGATCAATATTTTTTAGGAACAATCTCTGATTCTGATTCTGAGACCTTGCCATCAAATATGCAAATTAACCTCGATTAAATATTTGTGACTGTCAAGGTTACTACGATCGATATTAAAACAACAAATGACTAAGAAATTCAATAAGCGTTTCCAGGATATTTGCAAATACGAATATTAAAAAACACAAATGTTTACCGTTCGAAAAATGTAATCGCTCATAAACCTTCGTGCAGTGGCCGCGCTCTCACATTTAAAAACTATTATTCAAATATAAAAATTCAAATAGGTGCTGTGTGGTAAAATGATGGAAGGATGGTTGATGTTGGCGTTTAGCATGTGCGCTATATGTGATACTGGATGCGTCACGACAACGGGAGAGGTCTTCAGGCATCTCTTTGGAAGTCGTGATGGCACAATAGATTGTGATCAATTTAGCCCCCTTATTTCACCATTTGACTCTTACAGTGCTGGATCTTGCTTATACAGGTGCACAGCTGGTTGCATTGGAGTAAGGTAAGTCAATTTAATCATGGTAAATAGAGAAAATAAACGTATGATGCAAAATTAAAAAATGTTAAATGGAAAAAACTCGAACTTTTCTTGTTTATTTGTTAAATTGTTAAAAAATTCGGGCGATTCAACTATTCCACCAGATCTGATGAAACATAGAGTCATGGTTTTACTCTATATTTGGGATATACTGTTTTTTTAAAAAAAAATCAGATCTTCCGAAACAATTGGATAGAATTGCATGAATTTTTTTTTCAAAATAGAGTAATGATATCCAAACTTTTTGGCTTTTCCATTTCCTATTCGAAATATTCTCTTTTTGCTTTTTACACTGGCTCGAAGTTCGAGGTTCGAGCAAATTGTTGGTCGCCAATGTTCTCATGGTCATCTTAGACCTTGCAAACCACTAAAAAAAGACCATGTGAGAAAGATGCACCTTCTTACCATGACATGATCATTGATGTTAAGACAATCTAGGTTCATGGTTTAAATCCCGATCGGGTTGTCGCTTTTTACTGCATATGCTGACAAATATACCTTTTAATTTGGCTATAAGTCACGTAAATAAAAAACCGATTTGCATGACTTAATTAGTAATCTATCTTTTGGAGGTGCAGATTCTAATTTCAGAGATAATTAAAATTTGATTTTGAAATTGAAATTGAGCACACGTACGTGCTCAACGTGGTGTCAAAACTGAAATTGTTCACTGAGAACTGAATCAACTGCTAATTGAAATTTGATACTGTGAATGATTAAAATTTCAGATTCTCTCGCTCGACCAAGTCATGCGTTCTGTTGTCTTGCAAATGGTCCGTGACGATGTCAACGTCGCCGCCTTTACCAGATAACAATACATGCTTATTGGTAAACTACATTACCAAATACAGAGTCGATCAAATATTCGAATCTCGGAATCCTAACAGGCTCGAGTATATTAAACTTTATTTTTTTTTTAAAAAACGTTTTCAGTTGAGTGATGTCAGAGACGAAATGGATGGGTTAACACGTAAGTCTGTTTCGCGTTTAAACATGAATGGGGCTATCTGCATTGCTTTCCAAATTGTCTCATGCGGGCTTTATTTATTTATTATGCTTGAGATAAAATTGATGCGCACAACTTTTAGTTTTGATGTATTAGGATGCAACACAATGCGATCAAGCTGATCTTCTTTTAGGCTACCCACAAATTCTTGCCAACCGCAAAGCATTGTTAATAATAATAATAAAAACACACATATAATTCAGTTTATTTTCGCTACAATATTGTTTATCAACTATGTAATAACGGAAACGAACGCAAGTCGACTTACAATTTTAAAGAATGACGTTTTGATCCCAAGATTGTATAGATTTCATTGAACCAACGAAAAGGTTTACTGAATGTGGAAAACGAAAACATGTTTCACGCATGACCTGTTTTCTACGAATGTACAATATATAAAATTACCAAACAGTTAATAAAATAAATTTAGGATTTCAATTAATTATGGACTGTTGGTATTTAGCACCGCATATACACCGAGAATAATGTTTGTATTCGTGGTTTACGCATTATCGCGGCCATATAAAATTAATAAATACATTACCAAATTTTCATTCATTAGGACTCCTCGAAGTTCAACAGGGCATAAACGTTGTCAAGAATGTTCATAGCGAGAACCCCACCACAATGGACCCAAATGGCTGCACATTGACCGCACTAGCGACCCGACCTTTCCTAAGCTATGAGCTCTATCGAGAGTCCTACGTTGGGTCAATAGATTTTTATCTTGGCGACAATTCTGGTAAGTTAGAGTTGGTGCATGCCAAATTTCGCTAAGGTAGAAGAAACAAGGATATCTATATTTTAAAAAATCGCAACCACTGTATAAATTCATTCCCCAATAATCAGAAATTGCTTAGAAAAAGGATAACTATGATATTAGTTTTTTAGAAGCTGGTGCGAATGCCCGGAACAGTTTTAACATAAAGTGAAAAAGAGGAAAAAAGACCAAAAACTGATTAATCAAAAATCAAACGAATTAAATGAATAAAAAAAAATTCAAATGACATATTTACTAAAATTTGGTTTGAATATTTTTATTTGTTTCCCAAATTGGTGTAAGCAGTTTGACATAAAAATTACCTGTACAGATTTAAAATTAATTCAAAATGTTAGCAACAGAATTGTGTATTTTATATTACACTTCATGTTTAAACGGTTTAAACTTTGCGCTAAGAACTATTTTGTGTCTTTAAGATTGAGCATTGGAATTTCAGGACAATCAAAGAGGGAATCGTTTTCGTGTTGCAAAATATTGCAGAGGGTTGTATTGAACTCAGATTTTTTTTATTAGTTCTAGTTCCGAAAACTGAAATTGTTGTCACAATCGGGGCGTTCTATCCGGAAGCGGCTACCATTGGCCTCACCACCGAGGTTCATTGCATGAGCGTGAGCGACAACGTAACACTAGGAGTCAAACTATCGTTTGTCTGCGATCCGTGTCCGATCTACGGCAACTACGTCACTGTGGTTGCCATCAGTCCTCAAAGTGAAATGATCCAACTAGAAATGTGCGACGTCTCAATCAACATTGTTGGAAATAACTTACCTCTTAATTAAAGCACGAACAATCCAAATTCAGGTGTTCAGAGAGCGTGAGCGAACCATGATTTGAACGGTGGTTCAGCCGCCATTCTTCGAGTTCTTTTTTCTATATACAGTGCATGTAGTTTTCTAGTTTTATTTTAATTTATATATATTGCTTCAGATAAGTTTTGAATTGTGATTGTGATTTGTTGATATTGGGTATTGATTTGCATATTTGCGTTGCGATTGTTCGATTTAATTAGATGCCGTTTGCATTTGAGGTTTGGTTGAATAAACAAGTAAGTGAAAGTAAAGTCTCTTGAATTTTATCCATTTAATAATTAATTACCTTGTCAATCGATTTCACATCAATTTGTAACACCAGTTTTAAAATTAATTATCTCACCAATTTGTTACATTAACGATTCAATTATAAAATTTTATATAGTCTCATTTCTTATAAACACCAAAAGAGGACCTGCGAAATCAATAGTAGCAATGAACTATTGAAGACGCATAGCCCTGGATAGTACAGAGTAAATAATACCATAAAAGATTGACCACCATTTTGAAGGAATAGGTGAAGTTGTGGGCAGCATAAAAAGAGGAATATTATGCATTGTGTGGATGGATGGTGTTAGACAGAGCTCAAGATTAGACCTGCAGCAAGAAGCAGAAATCGATCGAAACCATTGAAAAGCTTCCATCTCCAGTGACACCAGTAGTCGGAATCGGCTTGACGACACAGAACACTCACAGTCACTTTGATAATAAAATGTGTGTACAACTATTATTTCAAAACATGTTTTATCAAACATTTTAAATCAATAAAATCGTACACGTCATCGACAAAAATAGTTTTCCACTTAACAATTTCAAGAATGATGTTTTCATACCGCGAAAAAGAAACTGATTGCATGTACATCACATCACATACGTCGTCAATTAATTTTTCGGCAATCACATACATGAACATCTATGTCGAATACTTTAGTCGCCATAGAACTACTTACATGTACTCGTGCATGCGTTACTTAATATTCGAGCACAGCAATTGTTTGTGTTTGCCACAATTTAATCATTCCAAACGGCACCAGCTTACATTAATGGAATGATTACAGTCTTCTTTTGAATTTTAAACGCTAATTAAATATTCGAGCTTCTTATCACTTTTAAAACAGATAGATTAATAATTACAGTACATTGCGTGGTACACACACACACACACACCAATGGGGACCCAGAAATTCGTCCATCGAATTACAATGCCAAGAAGCACTTTCTGTCAATAATACAAACCTATCGAAAAGAACTTGAAATATCTGGACAGTTTCTTTATTGAAACCATTTTTAGATATCTAGTAACGGTGGCCAAAGCAAGTGAAATGGATTCAAAAAAGATACTGTCTCCTTGAATTCTTATTGCTTTCAAAAGGTCATATAGAAGACGACGAGAAAAACAATTTATTATCTGACCTCTATTCTTGTTAATTGCAAATGTGACTTTTCTTCTTTAAAGGTTGCATATTGTTTCTATTAATTCGTCAATATTTCTGAGAACCAAGTCGTGTTAACAATTAAAAAGGATACATTATTATTTATTTTGTGAATTAAGGTTTGCATTAAATAATTAATTTCCATCGTTGACCATGTGTTAATAAGCAGGTAGTTATTGTGAACGTTTAAAGGACCCCTATTCTGAGGGCTATGCTGAATATCAATACATTGACTTGAAATTAAGATTACAAATCAGTAATCCTTTACTACTCTGTAGTCGGGGCAGGAAACTATTTTTCAGCAACAATTAGTCTCATGTTTCATAACCAAAGCTATTTGGCAGGATTTATATTATCAAGATGAACGAAAAATCAGCACCTACAGTAATCACATTTTTAACCGATGTTAACGACACAATAGTGAAAGTAGCGGCTTCTACGAGCGTAGTACATGGCGTTACAGAATTACATATACATACATTGGGAGAAGGCATCTTACACCGACAAATTCGAATCATGATAAACAAGACAATTCGAAACCATAAAATAATCTGTTATAATAATAACAATAATAGTAATAATAACGGATAATTATGACTTCAAATCCGATATTCACAAAGTAAAACGCAACTATGTAAAATGGAATATATTGAATCAAATTATTTTCTTTTTCAGGTTTGCCCCATTGACACAATATTAAAAAAATTAAAGAATTGTGCAAAATTCTAAACCAAAACCTTTAGTTTATAATAAATTTTCTAGTCATAATAAGCCAACTGTGACGTTAACACAATCGTATAAATTGTTTGTGCAGTTTGTCTTGTGCTCATAAACTCTCAAAAATAAATAACAAATGAAATAAAAGTTATTGCGTTCCCAACAAATAAAACAGGATAATACACTAATTATCAAATTACTTAACAGAGTTACTTAAATATAACAGTTGTTAAAATTCAATAAAGAATAAAATTAATTCAAATCTACTATATATGGAAATAATAATTTTCTCCTTAAGATGCTATTTTATAAAACCTAAAATAACCTTTTAATAAAAATGTCGTTTACCTCAATACAATGTCAGGATCAAACGGTATACCTTATCGTGGAGATACTACAGAAATCTCGAATCTCTATGGGGTCACCTATATGACTATCTAAAACCTAATGAATGGATTGGAATTTTGATTCAATTTATAAATATTAAAATTACGTTGCAAAAATAATTAATTTCGTGAAGATAAACATATTGATCTCGTTAGCGAATAAAACCTACAAAAATGTACTGTTAAATAACTGTAAAATCTCGTTAAAAATTAAAACGTTACGTCGCTCCTATGCACTGCCGCTATCCAAAACGAATAGTTTTAAGTTCAGTTGACAAATATTTTAAATTTATAAATTATAAAATAACACACTTGTCCCAAATTTTTCAATCACTGCTCATGAAACTATTCAAATTTGTTCTCAGACGTTATTCCAAGAATCCGATTTGACCTTACCACTTATTTTCAAAGGAAAAACTGACTTTCTCAAAAATTGCATATTCGATTGCCCGATAGATTTGATTTAATTTTTTGCCTTACGTATATTTTAATAACCGATGACATTGCATCAGATGAAACAAAGAAATTTCCAAAGAAGAAATTGTTAATCAATTGCCATATGTGGGAGGAGGAAGAAGGTCATCGATCCTCTATTCGTCGAAGGTACTGATTATTTTCGCAGCCCATTAATTTATCTATGTGAGGTATTATGTGCAAGTCAATCCGTCGCTATGCTGTGGCAATTCATTGGCTACATCTCGCTTTTCGCGCTTAACGAATAAGAAGGAAGAGAAGGAAGATAAGGAGAGAGAGAGAGAGAGAGAGAGAGAACGGCGCGACAGAAATCTTTTCTCACGAACTGGTCCCCCATTTTGTCCGTTGCCATGACAACGGGCAATCGTCAATCGTCGAAATTCGATCTCGTTGGCGATGACGTCACGACGGTCTAGGCCACACGGAACGTCGAAATTCCCAGCCACACGTCGGTTAGGATAGACATCAAATTTCTCAGGTTCACGTCTTTAGCGTCTTCAGTTGTGAACGTGGTACGGTATTCCGCTTCCTCCTTGAACAAAATTGTTTACAGACATTATTCGTCATATTGTGCCACTGGCGTTTTTCAAAATACCGTTCGCTAGCAATTCTTTTCAAAAGCGTGAATATTTACTTTTCCACAAGAGAAAGCCGACGAATACGCCAACGCAGGTGCCCAAAATAGCCATCGAAAATCCTAATCCGGCCATGGACCCTAAATTATCAAATAAATGACAAAAAATACAAAATTACTGAGCGTCTGATATGGTACCCCGCTATACGATTTCTGGTACACGTTGAAGATCACTACCTAGGTAGCTTATATTGAGCCTGGGCTAGGCAAAATTACTGGGTCGCCCCCTGGGGGGTTTTAGGGCGAACACGCTGGTGAACCTCCTTAACAAATATCTCAAGATACGGTATCCCGCAAAGCATGTGATCCTGTTTGTGGATGTCGATTTATTGGTTTTTCTGTATCACAATTTCTTTTAAGCGATCGGGCAACTGAAAGCTCCCCCCTAACATCAGTTTCCCCGTATGGGCCACAGTCGAGCGTCTTACCTGCAGTGTAACCAGCTTTTAAGTAACGAAGTCCTCTGTGCCTTGTGTTCGGATGTAAAGATTCTCTGGTCCGTTCGAGTGTTCCTCGCTTAACAAATACTCTCTGAAGGTAAATAAAAACTGATTAAAACAAATTTAAAGAAAATAAACTGTAAAAAGAGGTAGGTGATACGAGAGGTAGGTAAGCGAGGCGATGATTAGAAATCATTTTTAAAATTCACATTATTTGAAATCTTGGGTTACTGAAATCAAAACGTTTTTTAAATTAAAACCACATTAAATCTTGTTCAAACTGAAATAAAAATTAAGTCTTGCTGGGTTTTTGCAGGGTTTAGTTATCAGTTAATTTTATTTATTTTAGTTAATTTTCAGTCTAAAATTATCGTTTTTTTAAATTTACCACTTTAAATTTTGCTTACGCTCAAATGCAAATTTCTTACAGGTTCCTCGTAGATAAATCTGAGTTTGGCGGATCACGTCATATAAAATTAATTAGTAATTGAGTTAAACTTAGGTTTACTGAACTGCATAACGATTTCCTCATAGATCAGACGCTCATAAATTCAGTTGACATTCTTAGACAGTTCAGTTAACATTCCATCGAACTATCAAATAAATAATTCATTATCCAGAAACTGTCTGGATGTTGTCAAAATAGATATACTTTTTAATTGACGTATAGCTTTAGAATTTTCTGAGCGTCCAAATGGTCAGTAGTTTTTTATTGCAGATAATAACAATTTGGTTTAAATTTCCCTTTCGTAATTTTTCTTTCGTAGTTTTATTGTATCTCAGACAATTCAACAATAAGATTCAACGATACACTGGCAATAAAAACAGTTTACATTTACCAAAGGATTTATCGGTCCCTGTTCCACTGTGATGATGACGTCATGATTTTCGATGATGTCGTAGAGCATTCGGTAGGCGTCGGCCATGTAGATCTGTGGCCGCGGATTCGGAACGTTTCCCATGACGTCGGGCCGTTCCAACAACACGAACCAAACGTCCACTTCGTCTTGAGATTTGCCGACCTTTGAAAGATACAACTGTAAAAATTAAAACCTACTAAGGCGAATTGTAACATACACAGTTCATGCACATTTTTAAAGAGTTTTAAAAACTCACAAACATGTTGGTGATTCGAAGCGGGGAAACGCCAGCGATTCCCGCGATTCCTCGCCGGATGGAGTCCTCAGCAAGATCGAAATTGTACTTGGCAAGATCGGCATAGGAAACTTGAACAAAAATCGATATAATTTAATGAATAGTTAATGACCACTACATAAGCGCTTTGAAGTAAGTCTAATACGCTTATGAAATAGTATACATGAATTACCTTTAAGGGTTAGCAAAAGAAATAGTCGATCGATTCGCGCCAGACAAACAGAAATGTCAAAATTGGCCCAATTGGGATGACCGAGACTGTAGCCGTAGTAATACGTGTGTTGCGCTCCGACGAAACGAGAAGATGTTGGCTACGAGTATAAATGAAGACAAAACAATTTATATATTGGACTTTATATTTCTTTCTATGTTCTGATAATGCCTAAATCATTATTTTTTCTACATCATTATCCTAGTAATTTCCATGTCACATGGTTTGGGGAAAACCAACGTTGCAGCAAGCAATCTGACCAATAAACCAACAATATGAGAACAATGACGTCAGTACAATGAACAGTTGATTGACGTGTATAGATAAAAATAGAAATAAATTCGTACCGATTCTGCAGTATAAATAGAAACGCCTAAAGGCACTTTCCGCTCCCGATTCAAGACTTCCACTTCGACAGTCCAATTATCCTAAACGAAATATTTACAACAGGAAAGGAAGAATTTTCAGAATTACAGAGAAAATTCGAAATTTCTATGCTCTTTAAGTACTTGATCTTTTAACGAAACGTTCAAAAAGTGACTAGAATTATTTAATACCCAATGCTTCATGAAAGTAAAATGTTGTGCCCGGAAAAGCGCCGAACGAGATAAGACGAGCAAGAGTCGGCGATAAAATAAAGATGAGAAGGTGGGTTCTATTTAATTGATTCGATTTAAATAATAGTTCATTATTATTTTATAAGAAGAGTTTATCGCCGACTCTCTTGTTCGTCTTTTCTCGTCCGGCACTGTTTCGGGCACAACTTTTACTTTCATTATCAAGACGTCCTATTTCCATTATTATTTTGTTAATGTTTTATGAGTTGAATTGCCAATTAATTTCCCCCATATCCATAACCTTCATTAAACTAAAAAAAACACCTGAATTCGGTTATTACCAGAGTGAAGTAGACTTCCATTGTAGAATATTCATCGTCCTCCTTGGAATCTTTCTTTTCGGCAACCCACACATCGCACGGAATTCCTCGAATTGTTCGCTAATGGTTGATTTTAAAAAAACACCATTTTATAGATTTAAAATATATTTCTGCAAAACAGTCACCACGTCATATACAGAGTACAGTATAGTGTACATACTCAGAAAAGTCAAAAGGAATTAAAATTATTTGGAACCAAGGGATGTTGAATTTTTTTTCTGAAATGAGATTATTAAGTAACAGTTGAAATTGGAAATAATGTAAGTTTATTAGATGAAAAATAAAAATGAATTTAAAATACAAATTATTTCCACTAAGTGCTGATCACAATGTTGTAGGCATCTTTGTTTATTGAAGTTAATGAATGGGTGAAGTGTTTATTTGACACTCACTTCTCCTTGATAAACGAAATTTCCTCGGTCCGCGTTCAACAACTCATTGGCGTGACGTAGGCGTACATGGTTTTCGTCCAATGGCACGGCATCAATGGCGTCCATCGGTATGGAGGTGATGGAACAGTTTCCACTGTGGTCATCAATCATATACTGGACACCTTCAAATCGATAATCAATAAAGTTAGTACCAAATTTGACCGTGCACTGTGACTGTAACATGTTACAACGCATTTGGAAAAGAAATTCACCGCTTTTGAAATCATGAATTATCCTGTAAAATCGAACCGGCTTTGCTACGTCGAAAATCCTTGCCAGGGAGGTAGGTGAGTGATGATGCGGTCGTAGTTCGTACGCAACTAGTTTTTCAACCGAGTCGTAATGATGCTGTGAATACGAACACACGAACATCGATCGATATCGATTCAGTTTGATTATCGATTAAGGCACATAGTAATTATTATATCTCCTTCTCAGCACATCTTTTGTCTTGAAGTTTGCACCATCCTACTTACGTGAACGTAGATGATACTATTTCTGTCGTTGATGATGGTTTCCATGGTTACCGAAAACTGATCAGCCAAATTCGGAAACTGTCTGGACGGCACTGTGGTCGGACAAAAGACTCCGGGCGGCGGCTATTAGTCAATTAAGAGTTTAAAGTTTTACAACACATATATAAATGAAAGGATGGAACGCAACCTTTCAACTGTTCTTATTTCAGAAGTTGCGTCCCATGTCAAAGCCAGTGATTTTGCTATTATGTACGAAAACGGGACTGAGCCGTGGAATCTGGAACTGGTTTATTTTATTTATACTTGCATATATGCGTGATTATAATACTCAACTTAAACAATTTCGTTTTAACATTTAAAAAATTATAAAAACAATTTGATTACAAATTACTAAACAAAAATATTTCCACATGTCCCAGGTGGTATGTCGCATTACCTGTAATATACCTTTTCTTGTCATTTCAGTTTTGAACTGAGTAATTTCTAGCACCAAACGTAGATTTTGAACATTGGGATCTAAGATCTTCAGCAAATCACCTAAGATAAAAAACCATATCAGCATAATTAACTATCATTGTGTCACAATAAACTTTAAAAAATAAATTCTATGACAATTCAAACGAATTATTTGGAATATAGGTCATTAAATGTATTGGATGTTCAAAAGGTAAACCAAAGTAACGAACACACCCAACATGCAATCACATTTTTGGCGAATATGAGTTGATATATAAAGCCATGACCTTTACATCTTTTATATAGTTATTATTACAAAGTCTTCCTTGCATAATTTCAATAAAAATGTTAGCCTGGCTGTGACAGTTTCATTTTACTGGAGGCTGTCATTTGCACTCGTACGACGAATTCACAGTGAATACAAGTTCCTTTCAGAAAACATGTACTTAATCGATTAATGATTGAGCAGCGATTGAAAAACATATTTTTAGAATTGTACGTTTGCAGTGGATGTATACCAATAATTGCGCACTGATAAATTATTTTTCCAAGGAAAACTGACCTCGGCTGTAAATGGCGACTCGTACGGGCACCAGACTGGCACCCCGGGCCATCTGATATTTTCTTTTACTCAGGTAGAGATCAATGGCCAGCGTGATGTTAGGATTCCGTCCACTCCAGCATCGAACAGAGTGCTGAGTTACTGGAATGCCTCGAACACTCAGATTCTCGCTGGTGAGGACGGCGTTGTAACGCTCCATGTAGGCGAACACGTCACGCAACGGAATAAATGGCAAGCACGTATGGTTGCAGAAGCACTGGTAGGGCAGGTCACCGCTGTTGGAGCAGTGAACACCTGAAAACATGCATACACGATTGCTTTCAAGTTTATAAAAATATCTAACCAAATCTTCACCGCTCTAAAAAATATTTAAATCAGAATTACACTCATACTTACTTATTTTGTATTTAGTTTTTTTTAACCGTTTGGATAATAAACTATTAATCGAATTAGACTTTGAAATTGCCCATCTCGATTCGTACCCATTTATAAAATATAAATATTTACAAAAATAGTTACCATTGATCACATGTCCCTGTTTACTGGCATCGTCGTAGAGACAAGACACAAATTTTCCATTGGACGTTCGATGGAGGGCGCTGCGATTACCGCGGACGTATTCGTGCACCTCGGCCGTGAAATTATGGAATAGGTCCGTTACCTCCATGTGAGCCTCAAATTCCTAAGGAGAGACGGTCATTTCATGAAATGATTAGTTGTGTATACTTCTTGAATGCAGACTGGTAAATGAAAAATTGTTCAAAAGGTTTATGTATTTTATTTATTGAAGTTTCTTTGCATTTAATGATTGTGCAATTTCTTTATGCAATTCCTCGAATAAAATAATGTTGGATCTCACTTTTGGAAACTTGGGTACCACGGTACTGCGACTGTCATTAATAGCTTGGCAGATGATGTCCAACGCCGCATCCGTCTGATCACTCTCGCTTGACGTGAACTTGATTAACGCCAGCAGACACCAGATGGCGATGCACTCGCATTTATGCCTGGGATACATTATCGATGTGCGAAATTGTTCACTCGTTGACTCTGTTGTCTATTTACAAAGGAAAATTTGTTGTGCTGAGGAACAAGAGAGAGGTAAATAGGCGTACGTCAGTTCGGGACGCGAAAAGTCAAACGGTAATTGTTCGTGTTCAGTCAACACCTTATTCTTTCATGAATGTTATTACGTCAAATAATCTGAATTTCAAGTGACATCGAATTATTTAAAATAGCTTGCGAATTATGTAAGTTAGTCATACAGAAATCTACAAATACTCGTACGACAAAATGACAAAAATGGCTTACTACAGCAGATCGAGCTACCTAAATCGTATTTTTTAGACCATTGTTAGAAATAATTTTTAGATCAAAAATTTGTTTCGAAGAAAATCTTTAGAAGAAAAAATACTGAATTAAATCGATGTCGATTTCATATTAAATTATTAGTTAGCTGTATTTATATATCAGAACAATGTGCCAGAAGCCCTTCATCTGACCGAATAAATGATTAAATTTGACGGTGACGATTTTGAAACAGAATCTTCAAGATTGCCCATCATCACAAGCTATATGGTGCAACCATTTATTGCGTCTGTGCTTTTTTCTGCTCTCTATTCAAACGAATGATTGCAATGACTCACTCCCACAGAGAAAAAGTTGCGCATGCGCAGTATCTCCGTACTATGGCAATTAAATGATGGATAAATAAGGATGGAGCGGGTTTTATATGTGTGTGTGCGCTCCCGCAAGGCAGAACGCATTGCAGGCAACCCACCCTTCAGCAAATATTTAACCGCTTATCACAATATTAGTGTTTGTTCAAATCTGAAAATATGACACGCAATTTGGTGTCCAAATAAATATTGTCGACACCTTCTGATTTATCTCT
Organism: Mycogona germanica; assembly: GCA_034698785.1. NCBI lineage: Eukaryota > Metazoa > Arthropoda > Diplopoda > Chordeumatida > Chordeumatidae > Mycogona > Mycogona germanica. The sequence continues at coordinate 17,066 of JAQGBY010003479.1, forward strand.
TATTTATGATGCCATTTTTGGATCCGTGGACTCCGGGACTAAACGGTCACTGTAATTCATTTAGAAATCGCAGGAATACATCAAACTGTGTAAATTGGTGATTCTTCGTTTATAATTTGCGGTAAAATGTCGATGGCGTTCAAATGATTGAAAGCTAATTTTTAAAATAACAAATAAACAAAATAAACTAAACCCTTCGGACTTCTTTAGGGGAGTAAGGATAATTTTAAATTTTTCTGTAATTCTTCTGTAAGCGTTAAAGCAAAAAAGAAAAATTGATGTACAAGAAGTGCTAAATCTGTTGGCTCCCTTGGCCGTAATAAAATGATAATTATTGAAATATTTTATAAATTTTTAACTTTGAGCATAAAATTAGGAACTACTAGGTTTTTTGACTTTTTATTTTAGAGGAACATTTACTTAAAATAAAATATTCATAATAAATTCATAACGAATTCATAATGAAATAGGGGTTGGCTCCGGGACACGACTTTGCCTCTTATCTACTTATATTGTTTAAATTCTTTTTTCTCAATTTGTTTCTCAAAGTATTTTCTTCCAAAATGCCATACAAAAAATTTTAACTTCCCAATTTATAATGGGCTAATATTTAAGCTGAATCGTCCATGGTCAGCTGGGCGATTTCAATATTTAAAAACGATGCAGGAGCATGCAGAGATAAACATGAAGTTATTGACAATAAACATATACACGATTTCTACTAAAAATTATAGCCAATTTACTACAAACAAAATCAGACTATGATTTGAATCAGTGCCATGAAATCTCTGTTTGAATTCAAGCACAGAGCTGCAGTTACGTATCTCACAAACCTTCCAAACGGGGCACCCTAAATACGAGTAAAAAAAGCGAACTAAAAGTTTTAAACTCAATTTCCTGCCGTGCGCTAAAACCGGTACCAAATTCGTCCTTAGGAGAGTCAGCCACTCTAATAATACACTTTGGCCATGCATGACAAACTCGACGCTAGTCGCATATCGATTTTTGATGGACCTCGAGGCTTCTCAAAATGTCTGAAACTCTTCAACAAGCGCACGAGGGAGACATAACAGATGAAAAGACTTGCAAAGTTGGCCGAGCATGTATTTTTGAGGACTCGCCAGCTACTCGTCCTATGGAAATGTGCCAATCGACAAGAAGAGTTTGAGTAGGGGAACGTTGTTAGACCCACAAATTATACGTGCATGTGTAGGCCTACCATCATAAAACAATGGAATAGCAAATTTAGTTGTGTTGCCAAAATGTCTTGCAAAATGTTCTCTACCTCTGTATAGATTTTATGATGAGATTGCTCCTGTTTTGCCGGGTTCATAACCATATATACGAAACGTGACCGATCTTTAATTGCATATCGCGAGAGTCGCCTAAACCACAGAGGCAGTAGGCAACATGAGTTAATGTATTTGTATTCTCTTGGGGTTGAAGACTTAATGGGCATCAAAATAAAAATACGCAGCAATTTTGCATATGAAGTTTCAATGTTAATCTCTTATGTGGCAAAGGATTTGTTTGGGGAAAGTTGGTCATCGGTGACCTGCACACTAAAACCTTCACGTTCCATCAAGAATTTTATTTGCTCGATAGACTAGAAAATTTTCGAATAACAAATAAGCGTGCTTACTATAAAAAATAAACGTCCCAATAATTCCTAGCCTGCATTATTACATTCTTGATATGTCGACTGCTACAAATCCTCCATCTGAAATGGCGGCACTTTCATGTGAGCCAAGATATTGCGTATTACCTAGACAAGCCTAATCTGACTTTAGCCAAAACTGACTTCATTAATGATGTGCAAGCTAAATTATTTTTCTCCGTTATTTCCATTCGGTTTAGGTTTGGGAACCTCAAAATAATAATTATAGATATTTACACGATTATTCTAATCTGATGGACACTCTATCTACTAGTGTTAAATTTGTGTGCAGTCCTATTCCAAAATGATGGCATTTTAATCAATGTAAAATAATGTTCCCGTTTTCTACAAATATGCATAATCTTAAGATAATTGGGGATTGCAGGACTCAATCAGATACTCGGCAACGAAGATCGTTTAAACAAAAAAAAAAGTTAAACA
>JAQGBY010003480.1:0-19160 GCA_034698785.1 Mycogona germanica
ATTCCGGTAATAGTATGTGGTATGGTGTGCTTGGTTGGAACTGTTATCTGGTTTACTTGGTTGTCTCGTGACATCGATGACGTCATGCTTTTGATGTGGAGACGCCATTTTTTAGGTTTGAAGCGAAAGGGAGATTATCGAAAATGTGGTAACGATTGTTTTATTATGTTATATTGAAAATTGAGATCTGAAATTCCGTCGCTAGCAAATTGTGGTGGTCTACTGAGGGTAGGTTAAATTTTATGCTATTTTATTAGTCTCCGAACAGGAAAATCAGATTTTTAGTTTTATAGGATTAACCTGATTACGTTTAACTAGCTTCAAATATAATCTTCCATTCTCGCTACACACGTCTTTCCTAGATGTATCTGGTTCTTGGCGTTTCAGTTATTTGGTGTTTCATTTTCTCGACCAAAGTTAACTTTTGTTACGCAAGAAAAGGACAACATTGATCTTGCAGGATGCGGTCAATGGCTCCCAGAGGATGGATTTGAGCAAACAAACTTTGTGGATTTTTCCGACTGACAAAAATTGTTGTCTGTCATCTCACCTGCTGCGTGGATCGATATTTTCGGCATCGATGCGTGGCACCCGGTTTCTGGCGGCGGAAACCAAACCAGGAATCGTCGAAATTCGAAGAGACGGTTTTTCTCCCCCCGTCACGGAGTGCTGAGCACGAATAATAAAAAAAATGAACTCCGAATGATTGTGAACGTATGCGAGTGGTGTGGTGGTGTAGAAGGGGAAGGGGAGGAGCATAAGACTAATGACGTTAATGAGGAATCGATATCGAAAATGGCGGAAACACGCATTGCCAACAGTTCTATACTCATTACCCGGTCATGTTGTTATTTCATTCGATAATCGTTTTTCTCCCTCCCCTTCTGATTGTCGTTCGAACCTTAGATGCGGTGGCACTGCTTGATGCCATCTGGGGGAGGAAACTTTGTGTTATCGAATAGGAATGTTCTATCACTTATATATCGTTGGTCTTATTGGTCTAACTTACAGCTCCAGTTCAGTTCCGCCACTACGTCATTGTACCAAAAATAGCCTGTTAAAGGTAGTGACCTCTGCAGGACGTGTTCTGGCGGAAATGACGATCTGTCACGTGACCAGGTTAAGTGATCACACTTTTATTGTCCATCAGGTACAATAAAATGACTTCCAGCATCGGTGCGCAGGTGGATGGATGATTAAGATCATTTGGTCGTGGGTTCAAATCTGGCATGGGTAAAAATTATCTTAGGAAATTTAAAGAATTCCACGATAGCTTTGTGAAATTTCTTGTTTTACTTTGCGGTCATTAGGACCAAAACACAATTGGACGATCCAGATATTTGATATAAATATGGAGCACTATTTTCATTTAAAAAAATGTTAATTTAATTCCCTTGTATTTTTAATTTATTTTGAATGTTTGTGAGAGAAACTATTTTATGTTTGTAGCAAGACATTTTCGAGGACCCATGGCTTCATTTTACACTTTCGGATTCGGTCACATTTGAAATTTGAGCGTCATCTAGCGGGACGGTGCAAGTAACCTGACATATAAATTTCCAGATGGCGGTGCTGATGGTGACCGCCATCTTGAACACGCTAGCGCAACTAGCGATTTGTTCAGTGGACGACATTTGCTGAATACTGATATTTATCACACTATTTTGCTTACAAGTAATTCGAGTTATTTGAGAGGTAATTTGTTTATTTAATTCCGTTGTTAATGAGCAATTTGCGACTCCAGTAGAGGATGACTATCTAAGGGTAACTGTCAAATGAATAGTGTTTATTATTTAGGGTCTCGGTTTATCCTCGGATATCCAAGTTCTCGTCGCCCTGGGTCCCGATCCGCATTTCGTGGCGCTTCCGAAAACGCCGAAGGAAATAAAGTTGAAGAAATAATCCTCCATTTCTGGTGTTATTCGCATCTGAGCGACTCGCATTACGCGCCGCAACAGCCCCTTGTCTTTATTTATCTATCCGTGCGGACCCATACACTGTATATATAAATTTATATGTACAGACCACACACACACACACTCACACAACGTGTTAAAGCGGTCGTGGCGCCACCTCACGGCAACACTTTTGCAACACATGGTGTCTCGAAGTTATTCCAGTAGCACTTTTAATATTTGGCATTTTTATTTTTGAATGTCTAGCACGACGAGTGCATATTTGTGTGACACCAATTTTAAATTTATCCGATTATTGAATTGAAATAATTTTTAACATAGATAAATATTTCTCACTTTTTGAGTCAACACAGTGGATTTGATCCTAGTGAGGAGGGCTTTGAAAGTGAAATTGATAGAGGCTCGAATGTAGATTGCGATTTCTATGGTTTACTCACAATGACTTCTATTGCCGAATCATTTTATCCGCACACTGTACTCTGTACTCGAGCGTTTCCAGTCATTCCTCACCAGTGCCTAGCGCTAGTTCTGTCCAACCGAACAATATTCCGTGTTCGAGAGAAAGAGAGAGCTGTCGACTTCGATTGAATATTTGTCCAAAGACGTTTTGTTTGCTGTTGGCCATGTCGATGTGCGCCGGCGCAGAGACGAGGAAATTGTCTCCATCTTTGGGTCTGCGCGGCGTCAGATCGGTCTTTAAAATATGTAAATTCCGATACACATTGTCGTGAAATTACCGGAGGAAAATTGCGCGTCGTTTGACGATGGGAGGAGGGGTGGGAGGTTGTCTCGACAGTTTTAAGTCAATCTCATCAACGCCTCCTGGTTCCACGTCTGGGGAAGCATGAGGACATTACGTTCGATGACCTAAGACATTTTGTCAATCCGATTGCCTTTTTCATTTTTCCATCTAAGAGCTGATGATGGTATTTCTCCAAATGGTTTCGGTACATCAGCTTCTGTATGAACACTACATCAGTGATTTTTTTAATTGAGAATAAAACTCTTTTATCGAAATAAATATGCATAAGTGCACTACACAGAGGTTGATTAGTTTATTTAGCTTCTGAGGTAATTGATGCAATGTCGTCATATTTTTTATCTTTATTATTTTAACTGGTGCTTAATTGTTTACTGTCACAAATGTTGTATTTTACAAGAAAGCCGTCTCCAAGAGTTGTACAATTCGATATTTAAATTTTTTAAATTATATGCAAAAATGTAATCGTGAAACTATCAATTCGATAAAAAATTCTACTTGCGTCACTTTCACTTTCACATTCACCGCCAGAATTAATCGTACTACATGCATTCAAGTTGTTCTACAAAGTGATAAACAAAAAATATAATGCCTATTAATTAATTTCATTTTTATTGACTAGTATTTCTCAAAATAAGACAAGAAATAATGTTGAAAATATTCACTCATTTGTAACGCGACGACTACAATTGACACCCTGGCCGCATAAAAAATGGAAATCGATAGCCGTATTGACCTAGCCAATGGCGTGATGAATTGCCATCGCTCGCGTGCGCAGATTTCTTAAGCTGTCGCCTGTCCGGACACGGAAATGAAACCGGAACTGTCCGTAACCTGGCGCCACCTGCCGATCGTTACGAGCAGCCCGTTGGAGGAGGAGGAAGAAACAAGGAGAGAGAGAGAGTGAGAGATGGAGAGCATCAACGCCATTTTTATTGCGGGACATTTTCACAATAAAAATACCCAATAAATTTGCCTAACAAGTGGAGAACGTTTACCGCGATTTTGTTCCATCTCGAGCACTTTGGATCCGAGGGATCATTTTTAGATTTCACCGGGAGGGCTTACTAAACGGAACAATATTTCCATGGCCATCATGGAATGGGATAGGGCTGTGTTCGTACCTAGGAATGAAACATGGAGTGACACACATTTTTTTAAAATTCAAACAGTACAATTTTTATAAACCGACTAAACCGATTTTTATAATTGATCACTCGTAATAATCGAATACAAGTAAATTTGACGTCAACATTTTAATTTGATCCACTTAAAAAAAAGTTAGATATATTTGTTTTTGAAAAATACTCAGATTGTTATTTTACATATTTTTGTTTCAACGAGAGAGGAGTTTCGCTAAATGTTAATGAAATATGATCTAATTACGGAACATTTAATGAAACAACATGTTCCTTGGAAGATGTTCAGCACAAAAACAGCAATAAAATTGTAAAAGGGATATGCAATCTTGTTCATTGATATATGGTAAGTCAAATTGCGTATTAGCATAAATGTCATGTTTTTCGTGGTAACGGTTGACAACCTAAACCATGGATAAAATCCAATTTCGTAGAAAATTTAAGTCGATGCACTTCGCGTCTAGACCCACCTTCCTCAAAATTGTGTTTCTTGTTTGTGAACCCGATTTACGGAAAGCCGGTTGTCTTTGGTATCTATAAAATAATTGAGAATTTATTCTTCTCGAGCCCACGTTTCTTTCAGAAAATAATCAATTCATTGAGATACAGAAAACTGCGTCGTCGATGATTAGAATTGAATGGAAAACTGCGTCGGGCGGGAGCAAATTGGGGGGGAACCGACAAAGTCCACGCTCGAACTTCTTTCTCTCCTCGAGATCAATTTTGGCTTTCCTCAAAAACCTCGATGTGATTCGTTCGTCATGGACGAGACTCACAATTCGAATTAGTCGTCAGACCTTCTATTGCAATAATAATGCGATCGTACAACTCCCATTTTGCTCCCTAGTCCGAACCCACGAATAGCACAACGATATCGTTTTAGTATATCTATTTTATAAGGTGACTACAGGAGTCCTCTCAAAGTGAGCCGAATAGTTCTGTTGTCGTTTCAGCATGAAATTATTGTCACAGAATAATTGTCATATTGGTGTTAGCATGATCGAAGCACAAATTGACTCGACAAAATAGTTTCTCGACGTTAGTAACAAGATAATTTGTTTCTTATTTTATTGGTCCGCAATGTAATTGGTATTTTTAATTTTATTTGTACGGACTATTTCATGACCAACCCCTGTCCCGACCCGTCCCGAAACGAGTCGGTGTGAGAACGTCTTATCCGCCTCGGGCTTTTATATCGAGCAATAAAGATGGCGAAATTACGATCTCGCCGATGCTTTCTAATCATGACACCAGGCTATCCCTCGCTCACTTCTCATCCCTCTCCCCTCCCCTCACACACACACACACACGCTGCCCCTTCATCGTCTCCTTTTACCCCCCGTTTTATTCATTCAAACGGCTGCCATTCCATCACACTCTCTTCCCACCCCTACCCCCGTCCTCACAGTCCCAGGAGCCATATCTATATTATACGCAGTCGTCAAAATGCGCGGCCGAGATTCTTTGAATTGTAAATGGTGCGAGCTCTCTGGCCATTTCACCCATCACCACCACCACCACCACCACCCCCAACCTACTCCTCTCCACCCAGTTCGATTAAAAATGGCGGCCGCCGCCATCTTGGGGGAGGAAAAGCTGATGACGCGTGTGACTTTAGGTCGCTGTCACGCTTAGGAAAACTCAATTCCGATAAACGTCAGATATGGGAAACTTGACTTAGCCGAGACGTGGATTTACTCCCAGCTACAAATGCGCGATCAAACTGATTTACTTTATCTAACCTTACCTAACTCACTAAACTAACACAGAACATACTATTTGCCATAGAGGTGCCACTTTTTCGGAACTATACGAGGGGGAGTCGAAACATTTGGGACGGCACAGCCACCTTTTCAAAAAATGACGGGTATCACAATTGACGGGTATCGCAATTGACGGTTATCACAATTGACGGTTATCACAATTGACGGTTATCACAATTGACGGTTATCACAATTGACGGTTATCACACTTGACGGTTATCACAATTGACGGTTATCACAATTGACGGTTATCACAACTGACGAGTCTTCTGAGACGTGATTTGCCATTTTTCAAGTAGTGAATAGCACTACAGGAAGTTAGGTGTTTTTCGGCGCTTCATCTGCACCCAGTCAAGGACAACATTTGTGATTAAATAAACGAGAGCCCGCACTGGGACGCGAACCCTGAATCACATTGCTGTCTTCCAACCAAATGAGCTGCAACGAATCGCACACATTTATTATATAAACATTAATACCAAAATCGAAATTTTTGTGTTTACTAATTTCGACGTTAAAGCAGAATGTTGAGTTTGTGTTTTGCTAATCCAAATGCATTTGTTACGCATTTATCATGATTACATGAAAGCTTTTTCATCCCCAAAATGTTACATGCAGAGTTGCATGTATATTTTAATGGACAGCACTGCCAATATAATGCTTTAAATATCATTGACTGGAATCGTGCTAATCCATTCACATAACTCCACAAACAATTTTGATGGGAGCTAATAACAACAAAAGTCCAATCTCTCTCATACTATCGTCAATTATTTACTTTACGAAGCATACATGTAATAATACGCAATTAATAGTTGAGCGATTCGCAATGTTTGGAAATAATTGATCGCCTTTAAAAGCTCGAATATCCCAAATTGAAATTCAACTAATGAACAGGTGGATTCGTGCCTCATTCCCAGAGCAACACGAGTCCCTTTCGCTAAGTGAACATTGAGCAAGTCGCCGTTTGGAGCAGCACTCGTCTAATTTTCAACGATATCAATAAAGTTGTGCAATAAAGCACATATAAGGCATCGACATCTTTCAACGGAATTTCATTGGCTCGTGACGTAATTGATGACCATTGAGATAATCGATGTTCTATCGAAGACAGCGCATCCCATGCTGCTCTAAGGGTGAGTTGCCGCCACCTACTAACAGATGTGGAATAATTTGAATGATTATTCCAACCCATATGCGTTTTTAGCATATTAGATATGGCGAATGTCGTCTGGTTACACGAGTTCGATTCGGATGCAAATTTTTGCAATAACATTTAGCACGCCGAGATAGCAAAATTCAAAAATTGCTTCATGTTCGGCTGGAACGCTGGCATCATCTTGAGCACCTCCATCTTGATAAATCAATATCTGGAAAGCAGAACGCGCCCACGTACTTATCCACTTTGAATGGGTCCACGGAGGATACAGATACACATATTTTTGCTGTAAGTGGCTAAGGGGGGTCTTCTTATCGGGGGTGCGATGCCTCTACACTATCGTCTATCGCTGACACTCTGATGTGATGGTTGGGGGGAGGATTCTCTCTATTTTTTCAATTCGACATTGCGCATGCGCTGTAGAAAAAAATCCGTCAGAAATTATATATTGGAATTGATCGGCGTCTGAATTTGGTCGTCTTGTTTCGTGGAAATCAACTTTGAAATTCAAATGCGCGTCGTGCGACTGTCGCGGCTTAACGCGCCCCAATTCGCTTCTACTCAGAAACGCGCGATTTGTCAAAGCCAAGTCGCGAGTGGTGGACCACCCCCTAACCACAGGAGAAGTGGATGTGGGAGGCCTTCCATCAACGATATTTATAGATTGCTCGATGATATTGTAGTTTGAGTTGGTGCAGAGCCCTCAAAAAGACGACTCGCGCGATCCTGGCGACGGAAAACCGCAACGCATCGTTAGGACCAGGCAGCCTCAATTTGGCAAATCGCCAATGGATCACGTAATAATAAATTCTGTACGCACTGAGAAGCTGATTGGAAGAAATAATATGTTTCTAATTCGTCTCTAAATTCTATTTTTAATCTCGTTTTGACATGTGTTGACCCGTCTCACCGCATGGTGTCGTAGAAAGTCGCGCTCGACAATTGGACATGGATGGACAAATGGGAAAGGGGTTTTGAGGCGAAGATACCGGAAAGACCTCATCAGTGGCAAAAAGCTACATGCGAAAGGAATCACTTTCAATCGATCTTTACATATTTATGTATTCCATGAGACCAGCAGCTGTTAAAACTACAGATTCTCCAAAAACGTCTTAAGTGGTCGAGATCCACACATACTTTGAGCTCCGAGTCGTTCTTGGTAATATGTAATAATGACGCTGATGTAGCTAAACAGAATTTTTACAGAATCTGCCTTACCGAGAACGAATTCAATACAATCGAAATTCTAATTGGCTCTCCAATTGTATTGTATATATTAAAAAGTTCCTAGAAACAGCCAGATCTGGTTAAGCTCTCAGATTCTGCATATCGCGTAATATTCGTTCCATGTTTACTAGATTTACTCCAACGCATTTACAATTCCGATGAATAAGTGAAGTGCTTTCGATTCAACGAATACATCGATGCATTGGCCTTTCAATCGACGTGAGAATTTATTTCGAGAAGGCATCCGTGGTTCATTTTTCCAGAGAATCCATATCGCGTATCGAACTATTGAAATAGATTTTTCTGAAGCGCCATCGAGGAATTTCTATTAAGTGTTTCTTCTTTCTTTCTCCCCCCCCCCACATATGGTTTATTATTTTCAAAAGTCTTCTACATTTTCCCAAACTAATCGTATTAATTTTAACAGTCAGGTGTCGCCAGAGTTCCCGGCGGACCCGGGCTTAAACTGTCGGCCCCCGCTAGAAGCGCGCCAGACAAACGCCAACCGGAAGTGACGCCGCAACGTCACGCTCGACTCGCTCTTGACTAATGGTTCGATTGGCCCTGGCATTTTAGCGAGTGTCGAAACAGAAAATCCCGCCAGTGTTAAAAACCAACGCATCCTCGCGCGCGCCACTGGTGGCCGGGTGTCAATGGAAAATTAAAAATCATCTGAGTTATAACTGGAGACAAGCTTGCGTGTGAGCCAAGAAGATAAATCCACTGAGACCGGGCGAACGTGTCAAAACGCGCCCTCACTGGAAAACCGGATTTGGTGGTTCCAAAATCGACCAGTTTCCAAATTACACAGTTGAGCCAGATTTTGATTTGTATTTACTAAAAAAATAAAACTCGAAATTACCTCACAAGAAAAATAGCAAACGCAGGACCTAGCCTTTTATTTTCCATCTTACAATAATCAATTTTCACATATTCCGTGAAAAGCAATTTTGCGTACGGTTGCTGTGAGCCTTTGATCCCTTTGTTAGAATAAAAAAATACTAAATAGAAATCTGTTACTTCGAACTGTTGGTAAACTAATTTTTTAACAGAAATTGAAAAGAAACAATTCTGTTGCTTTATATTTTTTATTTATTGCACGAATTTTGATACTCTGCCTTTTTTTCGTTCATATAGTAGTTACCAACTTTTTATTGCATATATCTAACGACTTCATACTCTTTTTTTCCTGAACCTTATTTTTAATCTAAAACAGAAATCCTCAATTTATATTGCATAGAATTTCATTAAAGTGGATTTTCAAACGTTTCCGAAAAAGTCTTAGAAATTACAAAATAGAAACATGTTTGGTTAAAAATACGAGTAAGATTAAGTATATTTTGTGTGGATTCTCACGTAAGAAATATATTCCTGAGACACAGTGGTACGAAACGCAAAAACGATTACAATTTCAATCACTTCATAGTGCCTTGGAAATATCCACTTGAGACCCTAAAACATGTACCGAGCTCATTTCGGTAAGAGGAAAACGTCAATTCCGATAAGCGTCAGTTCTGATAAAGTCGGCTTTGCCGAGACGTGGATTTACTCCCCCACAACAAATGCAAGATCAAGCTTATCTACTTTTTCTAACTATCCTTATCTAACCTAACCAAAACTCACGAAACTCACACAAAACAAACTATTTGGCTATAAACATTGACGAGAACCCCTTGGTGCCCACGAGGACGCCCAGGTTGAGCGGGAAAGGGGCCGGCCCTGATTAAATCGCGAACACTCCACCATATATCTCACCACCGTTTTTAATTATGCCGTGTAATGAATGTGGGGGGGGGCGGCGACTGGGCTCACACACACCATCGGGGGGGGGGGGGAAGATGCCATCGCAATTCATCATGCCGATAATAAATGGCGTACGTGTGCACCGTTCTATCGGCAGTTGGTGAGGGCAACGGACACCGGGCACCGCCACCGTCTGCACGCCATGAGTTACGCCGACGCGACACCTGGTGGTATAGGGGGATGCTTAACTAAACCATGGACGGCGAGGACATTTTGTCTCAACTGCTTTACGAGTTATAACACTAGGACTAGGATTTCTATTGATAACATTTTCATGTCTGGTGACGAAATGAGAACCCCAAGAACAAGAATTACAGACTCTGTATCACTTAAAAATGGAGGACTAAAACCCAAAGTTGTGTATCTCCTTTTTTTCATAAATTAAGGAAAAAAAGAATTAATATTCAAAGTTTTGCCACATTTTTAAACTCGAAAATTAAAAACTCCTTTTCTTTCCATAATTTGTCTGCAAAAAAAGCAACGATCTCGTAAAAACCGTTTGACCACATCATAACTATATCTAAAGATTTCAAGTACTTGAAACACAAACAAAAAAATAGAATGATGCCGAAGCACGCCGAGTCAGATGATTGGTTAAATAAACATAGAGAAGCTAGCCTTCTTGCTAGGATAGAACTAGCACATAATCCGACTGTTACAAAAATGGTGGATATTTGAAAATATTTCCTCGCTGACCAACGTTTGTCTTCAAAAATGTCTTCAAAATTTTTCCAGTGACTATGACGGAGTGTAGCTTTGGCCAGCAAGGAAATATTTTCAAATATTCACCATTATTGTAACAGTCAGATTATATTGCTAGTTCTATCCTATTATATGCAATGCTATGCAAAAACATAAAAGTTCGATTTACAATAACTTCCCTACCAGATCAATTACATAACGTCAACCTTTTAAATGTGTGTAATTACGAACATGTAACAGTGTCTGCGCATTCTACTAATCTTTCTTATATTGTATTAACCATTTCTAATTTAGTTTAACTATTTGATAATAAAATTATAAAAAATAGTATTACTTCCAATCAAAGCACGATTAATGTAAAAACGATTATAAGCATTTAAAATGGCATTTCTAGTGAGATCAACAATAACTATAAAATTTTATTTTTGCTTAAATGTTGTTTTCATAAAGTAATTTATTTACATATAGGTTGCGCCCTGGACAGCTGAAAATCTTCACTCCCCCTAACCGAATAGACAACATTCGCACGACCGATATGTCATGCGGACAAGGTAGTACGATGTCGCTGTCATTATGATAAGCGTGATTTCAGCAAGACTGACCCCTGTGACGTCATTGGATTGTAACTGTTGTAAGAGTGACAAAACTGCTTTATTAAATCGTGGATCCAATGCCTGGGATAAAATTTTCAAAAGCACTGATTTGGATTTTAATTTTGGATTTGCAGCGTTTAATAAATTGGGCTGCGTTGTGCTTCTCAGATTGAATTCTGCTCTGACATCATTCGATTATTTATTATTGTTTTGACCGACTTTTTTTTAACAAATCTTGAAAAAAGTGGTCTGTTTGTTGAGGTCTCCTCAGGTCATGTGAGGGTGTGCGCGAGCATTTGGCCGTCACGGAAATCGGTCAACGGTTTAATTGAGTTTGCCGAGCGCAAGATGCTATTTGTTAGAGGGTAGCTCTCGCTGATCGATAGGGATAAGCCCTGGCGGCGTCGACGAAATCGCCAGTCGGCTTCCTCACCCCTCACCTCCTCCCCCACCCCCACCACCACCACCACCACCACGAGTAGGAGAGTCCAGTCACATGTACTCTCTAGGATCGATAGTCACACGCCAGCGAGCCGAAGTGTGCTTTGCTGCCCCTTCGCTTCTGCCATGCCTCAGAAGGTACAACGCGGCCGAGCCGTGCGTGGGAGGAGAAAACTGATCGCTTCGCCACCGTCGCTTGTCGTCACTCAGTGCGCACTGATTTGCCAACGACCATCTATGGACCGATCGGGTCAATGGCAAAAAGTGACACACATCCAGTACAAGATGAACCCATTTCAAAAAATACTTTGTTTACTCGCTAACGAATGTAATTACGATGATTTGATGGCATAATTGTTCAGGAGCTGGATGAACGACGAACCGAGTAGAGATCTCGAAGACATGCGTGAGATTAATTGACTGATAATTACGAAGGTGTGTCAATTCCGGTAACAACGAACTCGTTTTTCTTTCTCGGCAAATCCGATATAATGAATGAAACCAAGAAAAGCAGCCGAGCGTGACGTCACACGTATGGCGAGGAAAATAGATCTCGGACCTCCGATTTTGCGAGGCAATCACTCAATGCACCGGTAATACGCTCCTGTGCTAATAACGTACTCAATTCTGTAGAAATATATTTTTAAAGATACTCTAACCGGTGCATTGTGTGATTGCCTCGTCACACGGGGCAGCAACATGTTCGCCCGCCACCATAGAGCAGCACCTGCCCGAACTGATCCTCTTCACTCTACTGCCTCGGTTCGAGACCTCTTTGTGTGATATCAGCACCTACTTGATATTCGTATTCCCAGAGAAGAAGGAGCGCATAGGAATTTTGCCTAGCACAAAAAATTCCGGACGTCTCGGCCGTGAATTGAACCCGTGATCACTGCACCTTACTACCAACTTCATTTCCTTCTGACAGATTGACGTGACAGATTGTTGGCAGGTGCTAGTTTCAATTATAATATCGTTTATGAGGTGTTGGTAAGACTTGTGTCCCTCATTTAGTTCTGAAGGACCGAGCCAAGAATATTTTGTTATTTACTCACTTCAGCAGAGTAGAAAAGAAATTTAGTGTTTTCATAGATAATACATGACATCCTCCCCCAAATTTCTGATAATATAGTATACTGACTGCCACACAGGTAGTAGAATTTTTAATTCTATAAACAAGGTAACAAATCGTGATGGTCCGATATTGTTGAGACGTTGTTATCTTACGTCTATATAGAAGCATGTTTCTCCTTTAAGAGCATTCTAATAGGAATGTTACGAGCCATCTCACAATACATCCCGTTTAACTTTGTTTGCTCGGTATCGTCGTGGAGCTCAGGTGCTTGGGTTACATATAACGAGCAAAAAATAAACGAAAAAGGCAGAGAAAACTCAGCACCAAGCTTTACTTACGAGGTGTTTACCTCTCTTTATAGGAAGCCAGTTTAGACGTCGCAATTACCTTGCTTAAACAAGGAGGAGTTCGCCGATAGACAATTATTAATTGATCGTATCAAGTTTGCAGAAAGCTTCGATGAAACTCCTAATGGTTCGTGGGCAAGGTGAAGGACACTTATGAAGATTAATACGAGCGTAGTACCGATGCTAGTCGAGGCATCGATTCGACATCGATCAAATTGAGTAATAGATAACTAATTTATTTTGTGTATATATACTTACTATAAAACAAAGCTCACTCGAGAGCTCACCATCGGCGTAACGCAAAGCCACGAATCTACACAGGATGTGTGTGCTACGGTGAACGCAACTTATTTCACGTCTTTCTGTCGTTGATTTCATGAGATATGAATCATGTGTCGCCTTCTACCGGCATTTAGGGGGGGACTGAGAGGTGGGAGGTTTAAATGAGGTTGTAGCTATATTGCAAAATTTTGGGGCAACCGAAATTTTTGCTTCCACGTAGTAATGCGCGATAGTCTTCGTATAAGCTATCGATCTAGTTAACTATCGTTAGTTTCCATGTAGCAAGTGTACTCTGTCTGTTTAGAGGTTTGTGTGCTATTTTTCTGTTGCCTTTTCCTAGACCCAAAACAAGTAAGTCATCGCGGTTCGTCAAAATTTCGCTTCGAGAGAACAAACAGTATACATGGGGAGTTCAGATTTGTCAAGAGTTTTGTCGCCACAATCTACGTCTGCGTCCGTAAACGAAATTAGATTGAGATTTGGCGCTAGACGGCGCTGCGGCTCTCCTAATTGAATAATGGCGCCCGGCCACTGGCTTCAGTTATCTCTCTCCAAATGGGTATATAGCAATTGGGACGAGCGCAAACTTGATTTTCGTTTTATGGCGAAACGGAGCGTGATACCAACTACACTTTGGTGGACAACTGCAACTTTGTGGCCAGAATTCGCAAAATTGTTTTTTTTTAAATAACGTCGACCTACTTTTTCGTTGTGTCTTGACGCCTTTATTGTTAAGAGAGAAATGTCAGACTGATTTGCCACATTCTCGAAACAAATATTGATTACTACAATTTAATTTATTTTATCGGATTGTGTCTCCATTTTTAATTATTATTGTTTGGGTCTTAAATGGGATAATCAATTTTTATATCTTTGTCTAGACTTGATATTGGTTAAGAAAATAAACACTTCAAAATAACAACCTCATCGACTCTATCAGTTTGGGTTTGGCTTACTTGATTAGATGAAATTGAATCTGAATTGTAATTGGCGTCTTTTTAATTAAAAACTTAAAAGTTGTCCTTTTGCTAGGGCTATTCCTATAGCAATTGGATATTTTCTTTATAGGCATTGGTTGCCCCAACCAATAAAAATTTACGACCTGTGCCTATAGAATAAAGTGTCGCAACGCAGTTTCTTTTTATCTTTACTGCATCTCCTACACCGCATTCTTCTTTGTTCTGGGATTTTTTTTGGTCGCAGTTGCCAAATATTTTTTAATGTGATTATCAGTTTTGTTCACGAAATCATTCATTTTCATTTGTTCCAAATGCGACTGCAATTGCCGTCTCCCCCTCTCTCTCATTCTCCCTGTCTCTCAGCTCGACCAGAAACAATATCAAATGAACGGCTTTGTGGCTAGAACCGGTGGCCATTTTTTATGGCGTCATCGGCCAGCGATCATAAAAACTGTCTCTGCTCGCCAAATTAATGATCGCACTTACGATATAATGCCCCCCGTAAATGTGTTGATTGGTCGTGGTCAGTGAGAGCGTGCTTGGTCAGGCCTATTGCACTAACCCTTGTTCCTACGAAAATTGGATGACCTCAATGTTTACTCAATTTTTTTTGTCGTCTCCTTTGTACTTGGTCCTTAGTTTTTTCTTCGGCAATTTTTCAGGCGATCTGGAGGGGCCCCTCAATCGAGCGTCTTGAAAACTAGCGAACCTGGTGGCGGTTGGAGTTTTTCTATTGCGCAATTTGTTTACCGGCAGCGACAATTTCCGGTAAATTATATCCTGCTCTTTATGTGTTTAATAGAAATATTTAGATTTTTCGAATCACTTTTATAATTTTCATCAAATTATGGTAATTAATTTCAGAGTACATTATATCAAACAAGAGGAATTGTCCGCTTCGTTCGGATGTTCCCGTCATGGCAACAAAAGGATTTTCAAATATTTCAAAACTCTGTGTAATTAGCAATTCGGGATCTAGTGTGGAAAGTATCGCTGGCATCACTGGTATCACGTGATTAGCGTTCGAAAGTGCAGCATCATTTAATCAAGTAGAGACGCCATTTTTGAATTTTCCTTTTTATGGCAATACTTAAAACTTCAATGTCTGATATCTCAAGAAATACACAGAATCGAGATCTGAAATAATTTGCACTTGATTACAAATTTGTGGAACTATCTAAAGGTCAAATTTGATTCAATTTGGTTAATTCGTTCCGAAGCAAACGCCCGGACAATAAGATTAAAGAAAAATAAAAAGAAAATGCTGCGCCGAGACGGCTTGAGAAAGAAAAATATCCAGATTGCTTTCTTGTCTCCACTTTATTGTTGGTTTATTAAGTAAATCGTAGAGAGCAAAATTGGATCCCTGTTAACAAACTACTACGCTCTGCAATGACATCAATTTCTCAAACTTGCAGAACTATTTTGTCCGGGACTCCTCGTCACTCATTTTCAGGACACCGGAACTGTAGCGTGGTCACATTTCCTTTTCCTGGTGGCGACTCCAACTGTCCAACATGAGCTGCTACATAAAACGGATAGCTATAGGGCGACCAAACAGCTAGTTCTCGCTTGTGGTGAAAGGTGGCGAAAACTGCAGTTTGCCACCGCGGCGGCCATTACTCAATCGCCTATCACTTAGCTAATGGCGGCGGCTTTTATGAAGATAAAATATTTAAGACGATATTTCCCCACCAGCGATCGCCGAGTGGTGGCAATAGTGCATTCCGGTGCCGCTTGGGGGCGGTCGGTGTCGCCGCACTGGTCATTTTGACGATCGAACGCCAAATGTAGCGTGATCGCGTGGGAGCGGACAATTGCAAATCGCAGACACTGTGACCAGATAATTCGTCCGAAAGTAGGGAACTGCCTTCACTGGATTGCAATTAGTTTTCGAATTTATTTTACGCGTGTCCTACTACGACTCACTCACAAAAACGGAACGGTTGAATGATTCTATTCAGCGAGTAATTCCAGAATTTCAAAAAAAAAAGAGTCGCTATAAATAATTGATAGGAATGAAATGTTTGAAAATAAATTGTGTGGTGAAACTTACTTGAAGACACCCTGTATCTATTTCGACATCCAAATAATAATACTGTTAAGAGAGCGGATCAAACTTTAGGAAACATAGACCTCAATCATTTGAATATCAAATTCACACATTAAATGGATGCAATTGAAAGTATGCGCCACGAATATCATCTGAAGACCAACACCAAAATCGAACAATTTATAAATATTTAATTATTTTTAAATCCTTGGTAAGAATACCTGGAATACTCTTACGACAACTAGAATCTACCGAGTATAAAAAGACAGAATTAATTCTAAATTTTCTTTGCTTTTGCTTAGCTTGACTCAATCTTTTTTTAACTGTTGCATTAAGAATTCCCCTCTGTTCGTTAGATAACTGTGCAAAGCCCGTTCTGCAAACGGGTAAACAAATACTGCCAATTACACTTGCCACATCATGGAGGAATAGTGGAATATTTTCTTAAGAAATCGTTAATGCTTGTCCGAGATGTTGTTCATCGTCTTTAGCGTTTCTCAATCTCAGGAGGATTCCCGTGGCCCGGGTGTGGCGCGTTGGCAGTTTTGTTCCGGCATGGGGGTTTTTCTTTTTCTTTTTTGTATACGGCGTGAATGCGCGAGCGAACGCGGGGGTAGTGTTCCTCTAACGTCTAGCGTGTAGGCCTAACCAGAGAATGGAGCTCGAATGACCAATGAGGAATCGTGTCGCGAATGGGCAGATAGACAAATCGTAAAGATCGTCGGGAGCGATTCGGCCATTGTCGGCGGGCGGGCGCTCGCCTCTGTCACCGCAATCGGTGCGGGGCAATTCTGTTATTCTCTCTCTCTCTCTCTGTCTCTCTCACTCCCTCACGAGCGTCGCGCTCTTTTCTCTTCTTGTCCGACATGTTCGTTCCTTCGGATCCGCCATCCACACCATCAAACCACCTTCCCCCTCGCCCACCCCCAAACGTTCCAGCGATCGAATGTGAGCACAAATCTCTCTCTTTGTCCTCCTGTCTCTAGCGTGGGTGGGGGGAGCGAGGGGGAGCAACATGGGGACAACGGGTGATGGAAATGAGGTGGCGCGCCGGGACCTGCTATATTCTTATAGGAGAAAATCGCCCTGGACAATGATGAAAAGATGAGCCCGCCTAACCTAAGGGGGCTCTAAGGTGTCGAGCGACCGAATTGTGAACCGTTTCGGGCTCGAGCCCACGATCGTTTGATCGCAGATAATGATAGGGCCAAAGGATCCTGTCGGAAAAAACAAGATCCCATAAACCGCTAGATGGCGAGAAATTGTGAAAAACTTTTCGATGGCAAATAGGACGTCTTAAGCGTTTGTTAAGGAGGCGTCACCATATTTTTAATCGTGCAAGTGAACCATTTGTGGGCGAACCCCATTTATGTAGGTTATTTTAAACCGAAAGACGAAAATGGATTCAGGAACGAATGGCTCGTTGCGCAGCAATGTTTTCAAAATATTTCAATTGTAATATTGTTTGTAGAGCTGGTTCTCTTTTTGTTCAAATGTATTTGCACGTATAATTTCCTTTTCATTTTTATTAACTAACAAGAATGTTGCCTGGGTTGACACCTGTTATGTTAAATTGAAAAAGAATCCTTTTTAAAATATCTATTTTATTATTTTATGGTATTTAATATTGTTATTTTATTTTATTTTTATATTGAAAATATTCCGGTAATTGTATGTGGTATGGTGTGCTTGGTTGGAACTGTTATCTGGTTTGCTTGGTTGTCTCGAGAAAACGATGACGTCATGCTTTTAATGTGGAGACGCCATTTTTTAAGTTTGAAGCGAAAGGGAGATTATCCAAAATTTGGTAACGATTGTTTTATTATGTAATATTAAAAATTGAGATCTGAAATTCCGTCGCTAGCGAATTGTGGTGGTCTACTAAGGGTGTGTGCAATTTTATGCTATTTTATTGAGCCGTTCGAGAGTTAGTCTCCGGACAAGAAAATCAGATTCTTAGTTTTATAGTATAAGATCACCGGTTAACTTTTCAGTTTAAAATATAGTTTTGTGTCTTGAAACTTGGCATATCGGTTCACTCTTCTACGGCAAGTGTACACTAAAAAAAATGGGATATTTTTTGGTGCGCCCAGGACAGACATCCTTGCCGATCCCATAGTTCAGTCAGGGGGTGGATTCGAGCTGAGTAGGTGGTCGGGTGTGGAATAAGGGGAGGCGAAATCGGCGTGACAGACGATTTCTCTACTTTGTCCGTTTGGCTCGAGCGAAAAGGAGCCCAGATATACAGGCTGCAAAGCCGCTCGCGGAACATCGTAAAAAAAGAAGGAAAAAGTCTCACAAGAAAAAGAGAGAGAGAGGAAAACCCGAAAAGAAAGGAGGAAAGAAAATAAGATGAAAACTTTTCGATAAAAATGTTAGTTTTTTTTTTTTTTTTTGGAGGGGGTTTATATGTGATGTGTATATATTCTTGAATATGGCAGCGAGATGCTCGGAGCGTCGAATGGCGGCGGCAACGACGAGAAATGTTCGACGCGTTAAGGAGAAGATTTTGCCGAGAGCAGACGCGTCGACTCTCTCAAGCTGACTTGCAGATCGTGATGGGGAAAAAATATTTTCTTGCTCTCGGTCGAGAAACGACACCCATCTCCCGCCATCATTCTGACAAGACACGAGAATTTTATTTTTCAAAGTGACCATTAAACTATTTATTCATTGAATATATCTGATATGCAGCAGGTGCTGACTTCACTGCGACGACCGGGGCGCTTACAATTGTGGACGTCACTTGTGTGGCGAGAAAAAGAGGTGTCGAACCGGCCGAGTCGAGTGAGGGGAATCAGATCTTATGGATTCCCTCTGGTGGCGGACGAGTATGTTGCTGCCCCGTGTTGCGGGGCAATCACACAATGTACGACTCGTCGTAGCCCAGTCGGTTTAGCGACTGACTGTGGTTTCGGCGGTCCCGGGTTCGATTCCCGGC
>JAQGBY010003481.1:0-19159 GCA_034698785.1 Mycogona germanica
CGCTCTCATTGGTCTAGGAGGGGGAAGGAGAAGGAAGAATAGATTCCGAATCGCATCGGCAATCTATGGCTTACATGCATTTTAGACATCTTTTACAGGCACACCAGTTAGCAATTTACACAGACCACAAACCGCTCACCTTTGCTCTTGCAATGATAATTGCTCACCGCAGCAGTTGCAGCACTTGGAAGTGATCAGCCAATACACTTCTGACATTAGATATATTCCAGGACCAGACAATGTTGTGGCAGACACATTATCACGAATAGACATTGACGTGGATGTCCGGACCTGCTTGGAAGGACATACAGCTGCAATCAAATACCCCCACAGCATGAATCCGGTATCGGTAGCAACGGCCCATAGAGAAGATGCAGAATTAGCAACACTGCTGAGCCAGCAGTCAATGACATAGTTCCACCTGATACCAACACCAGTAGAGGATTCAGAGTATCTGTTGTATGTAAACAAGAGTAATGGGGTACAATGCCCGTACTTGCCAGATAAATTAAGGAAGCACGCCTTCGATATGATCCATGATCTTCACCCTGGGGTAAATAAATCTCGAGTGGCAGTTCGTGCACGGTTCGTGTGGCCGAGTTTGAATGTGGATTGCGAAAATTGGGCAAGGAATGTGATTGACCCGGAAGGTCACTAGGCGTAAAAGATCACTATGCCATCTTTTTAGGGGGAGGGGGATGGTATGTAAGCGTCGGGACATTAGTTGCAGCTATCGATGGGCACGTATCGGGACGTTAGTCGCAGCTATCGATGGTTGCAACCATCAATAGCGCCGACTATCGCCCGTGCTTGCATGGCCGCCACTTCTCTGTGCGACCCCAGTAACGAATGCTAAAATTCGGCTGCCAGGGGGCCACCGTGACCCGAGCCGGCGTCGGGGATTTTGAGCCGAGACTAGGGGTCACTCCTGCCTTGACCGTTTGGCGAACTGGTCAGTTGTCTTTTCTCGCGAGACAAAATAAAAATATGAATTTATTAGAGCACACCCTGTACGAACTTTCAATTCGTGTAAGCGTCCTTCATCATGCTCAATCGAGCATAAAAAGTTCCTCGTGCTTTTCGAGAAAGATTGTTTGGATAAGTTCCGCATGCTTTTCGAGAAAGATTGTTTGGATAAGTTCCACGTAAAGAATCTCGTCAACGCGTATTGTCAAATCCGGAAAGAATGGACAGTTCTGCCGTGTGAAATTTTGCATGTGTCAATTCGGCTGTGTTGAATGTATTTCCTCTACCTTACTGCAACAACTGGGAATGCTAGCTGCAAGTATCAAGGATGCAATCGAGTATCTTCGTCTTCCATTGATTGCTACGTTTTTGGTTGCCCGGTTGTGTTTGCCTCGAAAAGGGAGGAGCTATATGTCGTAGCACGACCGGTAGGCCACCTCTCTTTGCAGAGAGTCGTTGGTTATCGCCGATTGATACGTCGACAACAATCTCGGTGAAGGTGATCTGTGGTATCTTTCAAACGTAAGAGGGGTCGCTCCCCAGACAATATAAAACTCGAATAATTACATAAGATAATTCTCGCCAAATTAAATTGTTTGAATTTTTGTGAGTGAAGCTAAAGTAAAATGGGTATTCATGTCTGAAGAGAAATTGTTGTTTGTCAATCTTTTAAGTGTTCAAGATGGTCGAATCAGTAAGAATGTGTAGTAAGTAATGTGTGTTCACAAGTTTGCAATACTTAAAAAAAATAATTTTTGCTTAGTTGTTCCCAGCAGCTAACATATTGCTACAGTCCGGCATGGATCTACTGTGCAGCACATATGAAGGGTCTTCTCCTAGGAAGATTAAGTTGCCAAAGGATGGATGCTTTCAACTAAATCCTGAGGTGACAACTAAAAAACACTGTGTAGCCATGCTCTCCGAGGATCTACTGATACCTGCAATGACCAAGATGTTCATAAACCTGGTTGTTACAGCAATCGTGCAACCGGGATCGGATCTATTGGCCCATAGTCAGAGAGAATTTTAAGGAAGAATATCTCCTTAACTTCCATGGGGTTAAATTCACTGATGCGGGATTGCAGATGGAGATATCAAATCCCAATGGAAGAGCACTAACTATCCGAAAGGGTAGGATAGTCTTGGACTGTAGTAGTGCAGTATGGATGACACAACTGCCAGCAAGTTGGTTGGATGACTGCCAGGATCCGGTGATGAAGCCACTGCTTGCAAAGTACCAAAAGGTACTCAATCATGGCCAACCATCAATTGAGATTCTGCAATTGTACTACTCGTCGTAGCCCAGTAGGTATTTTTACTGGCTGTGGCTTGGCAGTCCTGGGTTCGATTCCTGGCGAGGCTCTTGAAAGTTTTGATCCCGGGGTACTGGAGGTGCCCCTCACATAGTGCTTAAGCACCATGAGGGGTACAAGATGCCTGTAGTGCGGTGGACTACAGTTGATTAAAAAAAATGCAGCTACACCTTCGACAGTATGTCATTCCAAGACGTAGGCATCCCTATCCATCGAGATTCAAAAAACAAGCAATGATGAATAAACAGGTGGATAAGTGGGTGGCTCAAGGAATTGTCAGAAGGTCATTCTGAGTGGGCCAGTCCACCACTTCCGGTTGGGAAAAAGGATACTTCAGAAGCAAGGTTATGCATAGACTTTTGCTATCTAAACACACAGTTGAAACCAGTGTCATATCTTATTCGTCATTGACCATCTTATTCACAAGCTTCAGAAATCTAATTACTTCACTAAGTTAGATCTCAGAACAAGTTTCCTCCAGCTCGTACTTGAGGAGTCGAGTCGGAAACTAACTGCCTTCAGTATGGATAAAGGCAATTTTAAATTCAACTTTATGCTGTTCGGGTTAAACTGTGCAACAGCATATTTCCAGAAAACCCTGCAGCAGGTCTTGGCAGATCTAGAGTTTGCCGAGGTGTTTACTCCAGCACTCAAGCATTGCACATTGGGAAAGTGTTGAAGCACTTAGCTGCAGCAGGATTCCAAATTAACCTAAAGTGCAGTTTCAATCGAGATAGCTGCAAATATCTTGGCTTTGTCATCAAGTCAGGTAGCTATTCACCGGATCCAGATAACATAGAAGCTCTGCTTTGGATTCCTACAGTTGAACAGTTGACTACCGTGAACCGCTGAACGAAGCACGCAGCTGAAACGAGCATTTTCTGCGACGATTAGCCAAGAGTTGGATTGTTTCGGCGATTGGCGCGGGGCGGCCGGCACAACTTTTTAGTTATTGCGGACAAAGGGAAAATTAAGTCTGAGAGGTGTGGTTTCGGATAAAGCCTGCAACTAATAGAGCGAATAACCACTAATCCAGACTGTGGAATTTCAAGCGGAATTGTGTCGGATAGAAGCTAATAGGTGCTTCGCTTTTGTTCTCGGCAACTTGGTGAACTTTTAACGGCAAGGCCTACAGGCCGCGGACTGAGTGCATGGAAAGCGAGGAGCTGGCGATTTTCCGGCTCAGCAAGGAAAATTTTGTCGGTGCGGCCAAGCGTATGAGACGGCCAGCGGATGGAACTGCAGACTAAACAAGGTAATATGCAAATTGGACATTTTAAACAAGGTCGTGTGGATTATAAAGCTAGAAACTGATGGAGCTGATAATTATGGACACAAGGATTACGACGGTTGATGAATAAAATGGCGAGGAAGAAGGGATTTCTTGGACTTGGACTAAAATCAAGGAATAGAAAAGGACTCTGAATACGGCGTGTGGGAATAGGCCTAATCAAGTGCAATCGGCAGAAATAAACTATCATTAAAAAAATATTAAGACTCATTGTAATAGGAAAAATTTAGATTGAATCAAAATGCAAACCTTCTGGCAAGATTAACGTGGATGTCTTTTTTTCTCTTAAACTAATGTGATTAGTAATGGCACATTTCATTTGTGAGCTACGATATAACCAATCATTACATCCAGACTCAGGTTTGCTGATCCAGAAGGACCATTAAACCAACAAACTGAAGAAGCGAAACTTAAGCCGCAGTTAATAAACCAGTAAAGAAATTGCACAATTTGGCCGCGGATTTTCGTATAAATAAATGAATAAAGAATAAAGAATGCAAATTGGACATTTTAAACAAGGTCGTGTGAATTTATAAAGCTAGAACTTGATGGAAGCTGACTTTCGTATAATTGAGGGAATAAGGATTTAAGAACATCGCCACCACGATCAATAGAATTGATCTGAATTAATCTGAAAAATTGTAGTGAATTGATAGTGACCAAGGGAGGAGACGACATCGAATCAAGGATTGGCCGCACCTACTACAACTGATATCGACTTAAATCCTACAAGAGGTCATAAGAAAGTTGCTGGATGAAGTCAACAATGCCATCATAAACAGCGAACACCTTCAGTGGAATACCATGCACCTCACATCATAATACCGAATTGATCACTCAGTAGAAACAGATAGGACGAAACAGCAAGATGGAAGAAGGAGCACAGCAAGAGAAAGGACGGCGGAGTTTTTCAAGGGACTTCAAGTTGGCAGCCGTTGGAAGGGCAGAGGAACTAGGGAATAACAGAGCTGCGGGAAGGGAATTTGGAGTGGACGAGTCCAGCATTCGGAGGTGGAAACTGCAGGAAGAGGCTCTAGCCAAACTGCCCAGACACAAAAGCACCCTTAGAGGCAAGAAAGCGATGTTCCCGAAATTGGAAATGAAAGTGAAGAATTGGGTGATCTTAATGAGGAAACGTGGAATGGTTGTGACAACCAAAGAATTAAGAAAGCAGGCGATTGTCATAGCAAGGCGGAGCAAGATCATAGGCTTTAAGGGTGGCCCAAGCTGGGGTTATCGGTTTATGAAACGGAATGGCCTGGCATTAAGAGCGAGAACAACAACTGGCCAGGCCAGACCGGAAGACTGGAAAGAAATAGCAGAGAAGTATAGGGAAGAAGTGGCGAAATTGATAGAAGAAAAGGGGCTGAGACCAACGGCGATATACAACATGGACGAAGTAGCAATCTACTTCGATTCAGTGCCAACCAGAACAGTGGAAGTTAAGGGAACACGAAGAGTATGGTTCCGCACAACAGGGCACGAGAAAGACCGAGCGACTGTGGTCCTGTGCTGCTCGGCAGCAGGAGAACAGGTGAGGCATTGCAATGATCATCTTCCGGCGAAGATCGCAAGCAAAACAAAGATTCCCAAGGGAAGTGGAGGTTGCATACAGCAAAGGGGGGTCGATGAATGGAGAGGCAATGCGGATTTAGCAGGAACGATGTTGGGCGGATAGAGATAAAGAAGAGGATAGTCAATCACTCCTAATAATGGACAGCTTTGGAGTGCATCGGACGGAAAAAGTGAGCGTGATTTTCCAACAAGATGACACCATAGTGTCTATACTTCCACCTAACATGACCTCAGTGCTACAACCGCAAGATTCGGGGATCAACCGTACTTTTAAAAATGGGATAAGAGAAGAGTGGGCACAATGGTTGAAAAATGGTCTGCACACCACCACTGAGGGTGGAAAGATGGATGCAGCAACACATTCAACCATTGCCTGCTGGGTTCGAGAGGCAGTAAAAGGAATAGACATAGAATGCATTAGTCGTAGTTTCATGCACTGCCTGATTTTTCCACTGAAAAGGACAACAGTGGCAGATGCAGAAGAAGAAGAGGATGAAGGAACAGAGGAAGAAGAAGAGGAAAAGGGAAGTGAAGAGGTGAAGATGGGGGAGAAGGGAATGTCGGTGAACATAAATGGCCAACAACAACTCCAGCAGGAAATAATGAAGGAAGAAAATGGACAAAAGGAGCGGAACAAAAGGAGAGTGAGGGGTGAGGTGAGGAGATGGGTGAGAAAAACAACGGTGGAGAGAGCGGCGAGAGAAAGGTGGAAAAAGAGAGAACAGAGCAGAATAGAAGAAGAGAAATCGGGCAGAACGCCAGATGGGAAGAGGAACTGGGTAAGGATGGACGAGATGGAGAGAGAGAGAGCTGCAAAGAAGAGGAAGACCGAATGATGAGAAGGACGAATTCCAGTAGTCGTTCACGGACTATTAAAAGGCCATCCGCAGCGCCACTACCATCAGCAGCAGTTGGATAGTTGAAGAGTGGCAACTTGACATTAACAAACAGAGAGTTATGGGAAATTCCACCGAAGTCATTGAACTGTAGGCTTCTTGTATTGTTTTTTTTTTGTTTTCCGAAAGCAGATGGTCGCCGCTGACAGCCAAGAAGAGGAGCCGCACCTTGGAACAATAAAGGCTGATTTCAGAGATGGAGCGTATAATAGAAGCGGAAAAAGAGAGCAAGAGAAGTCATCAGAGGAGAGAATCTTGATGCTACATATGGTTGAAATGATGATAAGGACCTTAATTCTGTCTTCTTTTTGTTCTTTCTTTTGTTTTCCGAAAGCAGATGGTCGCCGCTGACAGCCAAGAAGAGGAGCTGCACCTTGGAACAATAAAGGCTGATTTCAGAGATGGAGCGTATAATAGAAGCGGAAAAAGAGAGCAAGAGAAGTCATCAGAGGAGAGAATCTTGATGCTACATATGGTTGAAATGATGATAAGGACCTTAATTCTGTCTTCTTTTTGTTCTTTCTTTGAGTATAGACTGCTACTGCAATTAGCCGAGACCACACTTCTATGCAACAACAGAAGGTTCCAAGGGGAAAGTTGCGGGGCTGCGATAAAAGTAAAGAAGATTCAAGAGAGGCCAATGCAAGAAGGAATTTCGATGGTGCATGCGGCCGGACCGACGATGTAATGGGGAACAGGGATTAATTTTTTTTATTTAAGGAGAGAACTGTCATTGAATTTAATTATTGCTTAACTATTATTGGTATTTGTTTCGACGTTGTTTTAAGTGTCATCTATTGGTGTATATGTTGTATTTAATTATTTCAATTATGCAATTGTTTTAAGGAATTTTATATTGTTATATTAAGCGCGGCTAATTCTTGACAATCCCCCCCGCCGGACAGCTTTCTGGGCAGGAGGGGGGTCTTGTTTGTTCTTTTAATAAATCAGAAGGTGCAAGATGCGGCTAATGCTGAGGGATGAAAGCTGCGGCTGTTAGGAGATTGACAACCCCCCTAGACCGGCAGCTTAATGAGCAGGCGAGGGGTGCAGCTTTTAAAAGAAAGTGATAAAAGGGATGAAGAAATTGTTTTTGAAGCGAGGAAAGGCCGCGGGAATGGGGAGTGAGAATGACGAGAGGAGATAGGCTAATGGGAAGAGAAGCGGGTGAGAATTGCGGAATATGTAGCGGGGAGGCTAAAGAAGGGAGAAGAGAGGACCGTTGGCGGGTTAAGAGCTGGAGTTGACGGTACATGCAATTTTTACAGCCAATTCATTGATAACTTCTCAGGAAGGTGGCGGGAACTCAGAAAACTCACCAAGACTGGTGAAAAGTTTTTTTGGGGGCCAGAACACCAGAAAGAGTTCAACAATTTGAAGGCCTGTATGATAGTGCAGCCAGTAATGGCTTTGTACAATCCAGCTCTGAGTGTAGTCTTGAAAACTGACACCTTAGACTATGCTGTCACCATCCTTACCCAAATCTATGGGGGGAGTGAGCGTGGCATCGCATATGCTAGCTAAACATTGTCAAAGCCTCAAAGAAACTGGTGTACAACAAAGAATGACGTACAATGAGAAAATATCTTGAAAGGCCTTCAGCTGAGTGACAAGGTGTCTGAGCATTCTGCTTCAAAAGTAATTATGATAAACAGATCTCGCAAAAGAGTCTAAAGAGCTGATCTGGGTTCCTCGCTCAGAAGTTCCAGAGTTGCTTGCTTCGGCACATGGTTGCACCTTGACAGGTCACATGGGCATAGAGAGGACATGGAGATGCATCTCTGACACCTACTACTGAACTAACCAGAAAAAATATGTTGAGATGTTTGTCAAGTCATGCCTCTAATGCCAGCACAGGAATAAGCCAACTAGATCTCCCAAAGGTATGCTCATGCCAATCCAGACTCTGGGACTGATGCACACCATTGCACTGGATTTTCTGAAAATAAACAGGACCTCATCTAACAATGAGTATGTCCTAGTCACGCTCGATCTGTTTACTATAATGGTCATAGCCAAAGCTTCAAAACATCAAGATGCTTTGACAGTAGCATAATTCCTGCTCTATGATGTATGTTTAGTGTATGGTTTTCCGGCCTGCATTTTATCAGACCAGGGCAAGGCATTTGTGGGAAGAGTGATTACTCAACTCACCGCACTTCTGCAAATCAAGAGGTGTCGGACCTCTGGGTATCAACCAAGCATGAATGGTCCATGCAAGAATGCAAACAAATCTATTACCAACTTATTGGCTAAGCTTGTGCATTTGTAACCAAATAGGTGGAATCAATTCCTACCATTTGTTCTTTTCCAAATGAGCACAGCAGTGTCCAAGTCAATTATTGTGATGCCATATGAGGCATTATTTGGCATCATGCCAAAGATGCATACACTTGACATCCTGTTAGGTGGCCATTTATCGGCAGATGGGCTACCTCTGGGTCAAGCTAGGTATGGATTTGGTGAACTCAGACAGAAGCTACATAAGCATATATCCATGTCCCAAAGAAGTCAAAAAGTTTTACACTTGTCACAGGAGACCTGGGACATTTAAACAAGGAGACATGGTTTGGGTGATGACAATCCCTGGGAAGGGAGAGAAACTCTGAGACAATTATCATGGTCCCTATAAAATAGTGTCGAAGCTCAGTGACAACTGTTACTTCATTGACACAGGAGGTGAGCTACCTGTGCCTATGCATATCAGTAAACTTGAATTCTGGGTGATAAGGCAGGAACATTTACTGCCAAGATCCTTGAAAGAAGAGATTGGCATGGCAGAACAGTCTGTAGGACCATCTACTCAAGAGGTCTACAAAACCTGGAGTACTGGCAAGTAAGTGAGGAACCTAGACCAGACACAGATGCCCAGTACACTTGTTGAGCCTGTCATCGTCCAGCATCAAGGGCTCAACAAGGAGGATACCGAAAGGGTTCTGCACAGTCATCATACAGATTTTTTTTGTCCAATCAACTGCAGCCAACAGCACTACAGGCCTTACGTCCCCCTCATGGTGCATGGTGTTGATCATTGGACACTTATGAAGACTAGCAACAGACCGTGGACCCAGACTGTTCACTACTGGTTACGTTGGCCAGCTGTAGGCTGGAAACAACCTACAGCACTTGCAGAAAACTTGGATCCACCTGATCAAAGATCTTAAGATCTGCTATCAGGACAGCAACCAAGGCAACTGGCAGCAGCTGCAGCCGCCAGCACGGGCACCGTCGTCTTCATATGCCACTCACAGAGAAGGAATCTGTCATAGAATCTTATGGGTTAGGAGATTCTAACTGATGGGAGGCAGAGAGCAGGTGGAGGTCACCCGACTGCAAGAGGTAGTCTTGGAGACAGATGCTAGGCCAACTTCTCCGAATATACTACAACCAGTCACCGCTGTGTCACACACTCGGAAATGTGGGAGGCTCACCTTGAGAGAATGAACTAGAACTGAACTTGAGGAGTCCAGATGCCATCCAAGGGAGCCAATCTCCTGGCACCACCTATAAGATGGACTTCAGAGTGGTGGAATCACCCAAACAAAAGAAGGACCGCTTGAGCAAGGACCAGGAGAAGGGTAGGAAACGTCTACTCCAATACGTCGAAGTCACCCAAAAGGGAACCAAGTGATGAAAAGCAGATCAGAGTCCCGAAATGGATTCATCTAGCCCAGCAGAAGCCTGGATGAACTCTTCACTAGGAAGAGCATTGGCCTTGATGACACCTTCATCCAAGGACTACAAGCACGCAGGTGCAGTTGCTGGCCTCTCCTCGCCACTGGAAACTAGTGAGCAGAAACCTGGTCCTACTAAGGAAACTGGGGCTGTGCCCAAGCTTAAGAAAGTTCACCAAACTTCGGCTAGACACAGCAAAATGATGAAGAGTAAAGATTCATCACACAAGTCTCCTCAACTTGACAGCTAGGATATGCCAGGAGCTGGACTGAGCCCTGCCAGCTCTCATCAATTCACTCAATCAATTAAGAAACCTTCTCCTGCACCACCTGCAGTGGGGAAGAGGAAACCAGGACACCCACAAAAGAGTGATGTCTTCCGGCAAACCCAGGCGGATCGGGATGCGCTTGTCCTGGGCAAGCAGTGGACAAGAAGTGGTTGTCAGCGTCACAAGGAACAACATCGAGCCGTTAGAAGGCTGACGGAAGCCTCGGATTTTCAGACCACCACATGTGGTGGAGATGCAGATTCTGAGGCAGACATGTGTTCAGCACAGCCATGTGGTTCCAGCTGAGCTGGGTCAAGACTCTTGCCAGTTAGAAGTTGGAGCTGATGTTCCATTCAAGCCCTGTGATACGGATCATGCTTTCAATGTTTTTTTTCACAGGATACTGGTGGAGGAGATTCAGATTGGCATCAATATTGAGCCACTTGGAGATGAGAACGGTAAATCTGTAAGCGTCGGGACATTAGTCGCAGCTATCGGTGGTAGTAACCATCGATAGCGGTGACTATTGCCCCGCACTTCCATCGTCACCTGACCTCGACGTGCCTCTAGTGGTGTATGTAGAAATTTGGCCACTAGGTGTGCCAACGTGACCCGAGCTGGAATAGGCAATTCCGCACCACGACTCGGGGTCACTCCTGCCTGGAAGACCAGCTGAGCTGGCACGACGAAGAAGTTATTAAATTCTTGTGGAGAAACTCATAATATAAAATGCACCCTGTACTACATATTAAGTTCGTAAGGAATATGCGATAATCAAAAATTGCCAAGTCGGGAAAATGTAAACTTTGCTTCGGGCAAATAGACTAGGTCGCGCCGTTTGAACAATTTATTTCACTGCAAGTGCTTAATCGTGAATTTCTTCAAGGCGTCTCTTCAAAACCGACCTTGGGTTCCTGAACTCCTAAGCTGGACAATTTCCAAATTTATTTGGGATCTACGATGGATTGATCAGTTCAGACTATTGGATTTGACGACGATTGATTCAGCATTATCGGTTGCCCGGTGCTGAGCTCATGAGAAAGCAGATCTTTTGCCGAGCGGTAGTACCGGTCGTCCAAATTGCTCCGTGAGGAGAGTATGGAATCAAAAGGGAGAAACTTGCCACTTGGGCAAATCGGGATCGTGGATGACATCTGCAAGAAAATTCGACAATAAGAGGGGTAGCTCCCCAACAAATTGACAAATTAAAGTGTGCGGCAAAGTGTGCGATTGGCTGTTTGTTATTGAAATTCAAAAGTGCAGAATTGACATATACAACCAAAAGAATGATTTAGTAAAATGAATGTTTTATGGAATATTTGGATGAAAAGTGTTTTTGCTTAAATGTGGAACGGGATGGTCGAACCAGGGGTGTAAAACAAATAAAAATTAAGTTGAACTGATCCCACAGTTTACATATCTTAGTCTTCATATCATCATAACTCCAGGTGATTATTGTTTTTATCAAATGCATAACACAAATTCCTCTAGCTTAGCTCAGTGGCACTCAACCATCTAGGATGATCCAGAACTATTCTAGTTCAGTGGCACGTGATGTTCTCGGTGATCCAGAACTGGACATGTTAACTCCAGCCAAAATTAGTGGCACGCGCGCACACTAGAGGACTTATCCAAATTTTGCCAGCATTTTAATTTTCGATTTTAGGGAAGGCATGATTAGCAAAGATGACTAGCATCTTTTGGGGAGGATAGGATAGTATGTAAGCACGCGTTTGTTAGGGCCAACGCTCCCTTCCTCCTCCTTCCCAATTGGCCAAAAGCTATGCTTTGCACACAACGCTAATGCCAAGGCAATGATGTGCTAGATGGCACTGAGAGTCAAGCTACTGAATTGCAGCTAGTGCATCTGCAGCACTCTTAACTCAACCACGGCACTGCTGACTTGTTTTCTCGCAAGTTCCGCAATTGTGAATCAACCAACTCTCCCGCAGCAGAAAATCATTTTATGCATTTCAAACTGAGAAATGAGTTTTCTCTGGTTCTCTGCAATGGATTTTCGTAATCAATAACTCAAATTCTTCAGGAGAACAAGGTGAGCCTAAGATTGTTCTTGGATGCCACCAATTTTCGACCTAAATTGGACCACCAGACAACTTTTGTGACATTGTGCTTACACTGGTACTGTGGGAGCCCAAGCTGGATGTGGCCTGGATGTGATTTGAAGGACTTGCTGATCAACAGACTGAAGGCCCCCTTTTGTTGTGCCTGTAATGAGTGTGGGCAAGTGAAAATCTGTGCCATGCCCAAAAAGGAAGAACTGATCCAGGACTGGTAAAAATCAGAACATTTGCCTTGCTCTGCTTTGTTTCTCCAAAGAACAATTTGCTTTTTAGAATCTGTCTTTGTGTTAGCAAGAAATAAAAATTGCTAGGCTGAAGTGTGGCTGGCAATTTCAAGTGATTAGGCCTGTCTTGTTGTTCCTCTGTTTTCCCTAAAGAGTTGGCTAGAATCAGAAGCTGTAACCAGCCTAAGGTTACACCTTACATATTTCAATATATGCCATTTCTAATGATTGTATAGCGCTTCCTAGAGCCTCGAGTGTGGCTAATTTATTTAGTACTGTCCCCATCACATTGCTGGCCAGTGCGATGCACTTGATAGTGGCTCAATTTTCCAAGACTCGTAGCAATGTTTCATTTAAATAGGTGGCTTGCTCTTGCAACAAGTGCTGTGTTCACGATAACCCTTGTCGGCTTTGCTCAATCTTTGTATTCAGATTAACCATATCATCTGAATCTGCTGTTCCAAACAGAAACTTTAAAATTTGACCCCTACTGGTAGTAACAATTGTTTCCTGTGCAGGGTCCCTATCCTACCATGTAGGGATCCTACTTTTTCACTTTTCAAATTTGCAACCAGATCTTTTAAAATTATGTCCTCTTGTCCTAGATATCCAAGCAAATGTCTTTGCATAATTTCCAAGTTGTTTCCCCCAACTTGTCTGGGATCCTGGGGTGCCATTTCCATTAGGGTCTTTATCCAGTCATATGGGCTTTGTTCCACTGCTTGTTCCCATGTCCACTCAGGGATTTTCAAGTTCTCTCGTCCCCACGTGATCAAATGTCCATTGAATTTTTGTGAGTTCCTTAAATAGATTTGCAACCCTATCTAGGAATGGGTTTAGGGGTACATCAAACATCAGTGTCCAAAAAGTACAGGATATCAGGAAATCTCCCTCCCTGATGAATGTCAGCCCTTCTCCGTGACTCTTCTCTGTTCCTGACGTTGATGCCTGGGCTCAGCAGTATCAGGAGTAGCCACCATATCCATGTTGCATTCATTGTTCTAGAAATACAAAAATCAAAACAATACTCCTCAAATGTCCCTTTGAATACCTTCTTGCTCTTAGGCGGTTGAGCATATTCGGATTTCCAGGCTGTTGGATTTTTCTCTGGTAATTCTTGGTGGGTTTTTTATTGATGGTGATCCCTGATCTGTCCCATTCAGTAATTGTGGTTTATCCACTATTTTTCGTGGTCTGCCCCTTCCATATTTCACTACTGATTTTTCTAACAAGGCTTGTTGCGTTTTCTCAGTAGCTTGTTCTGGTCGCTGAATGCCTCCTGAGCACTCGGGTTGCTGTTCTCGTTTTGTCTGATCTCTGTCAACTTCCAAAGTGGCTAGTTCATGTTGCTGAATGCCTCCTGAGTCCTTAGGTTGTTGTCCTTGTTTTGACTGGATCCTGGTGGCTCCTGAAGTGGCACATTCTGGTTGCCAAAAGCCTCCTAAGTCCTCCAGTTGCCTCTTCTATGGAATGTGTAACTGATTACCTGAATCATTCCTAGGGTCATTCACACTTTCTGTGAGATGTGTATCTGGGGTGAGTTTCACTCTCTCCTGGATTGTTTCTCCCCTTGGTTGATACTTCTTCAACCGCTTTACATGGACTGTTTCTTTCCTTGAGGTTTGTTTATCTTCTGTATTTTAAAATTCACTGGGGATGTCTGTTTTAATAACAGAAATGGACCCTTCCATGAAGGGGTGAGTTTCTTAGAAGAACCTTTCTCCCCTTGTCCTTCCCTCAGCATTACCTGTTGGCCAACCTCTTACATTGTGGCTATCACCCCCTTATCATATTGCTTTTTCACTTTCAGAAAACTTCTAAGTTTTTCTTGACGACCTCATATGCTCTCTGCATTCGAGTTTGTGCCTCTTCATGTTCCTCTACATTATAGGGTATTCATCGTGGTTGCAGAATATCTGGAAAAGGCATCTCAGGATCTCTTCCATCTATATATATAAAAATGAATGTATGTGTATATGTGTGTATTTGTGTATGGTCGTTATAGATTCGAAAACTGCTGGACCGATTTTAGTGATTTTTTTAAAAAACATTGGTCATAGTCCCGGTCACATTGTTACGTTAACAAAATTGGGATAAATTGCCCAGATATATTTGTTTTTCGGGATTTTCGGGATGATTAATTTTAGCCTGCCCCCAGCTGACGTCCACTGAACTACGTACGAGGGAGCACATTTATGATAAAGATATGTACATTCTAGAAACTGAAAAACCGTCTGCTGTCCGGGGCGGAGTTGACTTGGTAGTTTCTGGTAGTTTCTGGCAGAAATCACAGAACATATCTCATCGATGACTCATCGCTGATCTCATCACTACAATGACATATCTCATCGATGATTAACCCACAATGTTTTGAGAAGCAGTGCTTATACAGGCTAGCAAGTTGCCAATCCTGTGATCTAACCTTACACCTCTTTGTGCCTTAGATAGCAGCAGTCCGCGCCTGGTGCAAAGTGCAAAGGCGCTGACCCATCAGCGAAAATGAAAAAGAGCAGGGAAACAGGAAAGTATGACCCGTCATGGTGCAGTTGGTTTATGACGGACTGTTATTCGGCAGTCCCCGGTTTGATTCTCGGCGCAGCTTTGGCCAGGGGTACTGGTGAAAATGTGCCACTCACAAAGTGCATAAGCACGGATGGGTACAGGATCTTCCTGTTGTGACCCGTCACTTCAGTGAATTAAAAAAAACAGGAAGGCAGGATGCAAATGAATGCATCCAATCGAATCGCAGCAATGCACATCAACTTGCACAATAACCAAACTATGTTTGCATTCGTTTTTTCTGAGATCGCAGCAATGCGTGACGGGTCAGTTTTAGTCTGCCTCTTTTCCATTTAACCGGAAGCCACAGCAAGGTGTGGCTTGGGTCAGGTAGCGGCAAAGCACGGGAAAGCAGGAAAGCGGGATTCAAATGAATTCCCTGGGGAAAGGGAAAATTGTGTACACGATATAGTGTGACCGAGCACACGCTAAAAAATTCCCGGGAAAAAGAGAAATTTGTGTGCACGCTGTAGTGTGACCGAGCCATTTAACCGGAAGCCACAGCAAGGCGTGGCCCGGTCAGCTAGTATAACATGTAGAAGGGTGTTTCTTTGGTACTCGAATGAGAGGTCTGTAAGATATTGTATGCAAAGATGATGTAACTGAGCCATTTATCTCAATCTGTTTGGTGGTGATCACAAAAATGTCTAAGTGAAGTTTCCAATGTTTGATTAAATCTTTCCATAGTGCCATTCACTCTTGGATTATTGTATGCTGTTTGCATCTGAGCTATCCCTAATAGTCGACAGGTTTCTTTAAACAGATCTGATACAAAATTTGTTCCCCTATCTGTGAGTAGTTGCCTTGGGGCATCATATCTCATAACTACTTGGGTGGCAAATATCTTGGCTACCGTTGCTGCTTTCTGATCTTCCAGTGGGTAGCATTCTTTAAACCTGGTGAGGTGATCAACCATTACCAGAACATATTTGTTTCTTCCTGTTTGACTCACTGGTAATGGCCCCAAAATGTCCATGCCCAAAATTTCTCTATTGGGTCCAATGGATATAGAGGAGCTTTCAGTGTTCCTCCTTTTTTATTTTGAGCGCACGAAAGACAAAACTGGCAGTAGTCCATTACGTCTTTTCTCCTATCTTCCCAGAAGACAGCTCATTTCATTTTAAGCTATGTTCATTTGAACCCTGCGTGGCTGGTAAATGGTGCATCGTGGTAGCTTTGTAACAGATATAATTGAAATTCCCTTGGAATTACTAATAGCTCAAAGAATTCCTGTCTGAGGGGTTCTTTCATTTTACTTTTTGTATACAAGAGCCCATCAGCATCTAAAAAGTAGAAGTTTCCCTTCTCTATTGTTCTTTCTTTTCTAAAAGGTTCAATATTATCTTCTGCAGCTTTTGATCACGCCTCTGTGCTTCTTTGATATGATGATGATGATGATGAATTCACTGAAGTGACGGATCACAACAGGAAGATTCTGTACCCCTCCAGTGCTTAGGCACTTTGTGAGAGGCACATTTTCACCAGTACCCCGGGCCAAAGCCGCGCCGGGAATCGAACCCGGGACCGCCGAACCACAGTCAGTCGCTTAACCATATAATACCGATTTTGTATTACTTCAGCCTCTGTGTCTGGTGGTAGTCCTTTTCTAGCCCATATCATTGCCACCATCCAGCTTAGGTCGTCTCCATGTGTTTGTTATTTTCCAGCCCTATGAATTATCTCAAAATTATATCCCTGTAGTTGGAGATTCCATCTTGCTAATTGTGAATTCTGATTCTTCACGTTCATAAGCCATTTTAGCACAGCACGATCAGTAACTGCAAAACTGGCATCCATGTAAATAACAGTTAAACAATGTAACTGCCCAGATGAAAACACGCCATTCTCTTTCAGTGGTAGTGTAATTTCTTGTGCCACATCTAGAGTTTTACTTGCATAACCAATGGGATGCTCTTTGTCTGGGAACTCCTGAGATAATATTGCCCCATTGCAAATCAGGACGCATCCGTAGCCGAAATAAATGGCTACCTAAAGTTGGGATACTGTAGTAATGGTTCACCGAGAAGACTGTCTTAGCACCTCAAATGCTTTCTGATGGTGTTATTCCCAGATGAATTTCACCCCTTTATGTGACAGTGCGGTCATTGACTTGGCTGTCTGAAAAGTTGGGGATAAAGCGTCTCTGAAAAGTTGGGGATATATCATCAGTAGTAACCTACTAACTCTAAAAATGCCCAAACGTCTTTCAACTTCTTTGAGACTGGAAACTTCTGGGCAGCCTTAACTTTGGTTGGGTTTGGTCAGACCCCTTCGGCCGAAACTATGTGCCCCAGATATTTGACTTCTGTTTGGAAGAACTGACATTTATCCAGTTTTATCTTCACATTTACTTATCTAAGTCTTCTTAAGATCTGATCTAGATTGCTCAGTAGTTCCTCCTGGGTTTTCCCAAATGTTAAGATGTAATCAATGTAAACAAAGCAGATCTCATTATTCAGTCCTAGGACATAATCCATAGTTCACTGAAATGTGGCGGTAGCATTTTTTAATCCAAATGGCATTCTATTGAATTCATATTGTCCTTTCCCCGGTACGGTAAATGCCATTTTGCCCCTATCTGCCTCCTCCATCTCAATTTGCCAATACCTAGCTGCTAAATTGCATGCCACAAAGTATTTAGCACCTCCTAGCTTATCCAGTGTATCCTGGATATTGGATATTTGGTATTGGAAATGGGTCAGTTTCTGTAACCACATTTAATTTATGGTAATCAATGCAGAAATGCATTGACCATTCTGATTTCTTAACAAGCATGACTGGTGCTGACCAAGGTGAGGCTGAAGGTTCTATTACCCCATCTGTCCATTTTGTCCACCTCAGCCATTATGGTGGGCTGCATATGATATGGAATTTGATAAGGAGCTTGATATATAGGATGTGTATCCTTCATTGGAATTCGGTGTCTCACCACTGGACAGCAGCCTAATTCTCCTGGCCCTTGGATTACGTCAGCGTAATCAGTTAATTTAAACAACATTTCACCTATCTCTGGTGGTTGTTCCCCACATTTTATTTTTATTAACCTGGCCTTCTTTTCACCCATATTTGGTCTCTGTTTCCTGAATGAGGGCTACTGTTTTGGGGGTTATCTCCTTTATAGGGCTTAGCTTTGCAATCGGAATTCCCATGGCTATAGAGAACGTAACTTGTGAATCATTATATAATTGGATGGGGACTATTCCACCCTCAGGTTGCACTATTGCTGGAACTACACTAATGTTGGCACCCCCTCCATCTGCCAGTGCGCATTAAGCACCCTATGGTAGTTTAGCTTTCATTATTATCTGTTTCAGTTTTAATTGAAAATCTTCAGTGGCATGCACATACCAAATGTACAACTCTAATGGTGACTCATTCACAGACTCATTTGTTTTCTTGCGATACCAGCATTTCCTCCCCTGGAGGTCTATCGCTAAACCATTCTTTTTAATAAAATTGGCTCCCAATATGCTGTCACTACTCCCAAAGTTGTAAATATCGAAAATGTTAACCCTATTGCCCCTAGATGCAATGGTAGCCTACATGCCCCAATCAAATTTACTGTGGTGCGCTTCCTGGAGTGTGGCTTGATTTCTCATCATTACATTTTGACGCAAGGTTTTTCATAATCCTGATACATATTTGTTCATGAGCTGGGGAACAACAATTTTCATTGCCTGTTCCTTAGCTTCAGCTGCCAAATTCTGGAAGTCGAATAGATCATTGCTCAGAGCCTGTAATTGGATTTTATAGGTCTCTGGATCTTCGTCTGGTCCCTGAATACAAGTGTTGACCTAGGTGCTTGTGTGATTCTTCATGTTGGACTACTTCGATCCTGTTTTCCCCAGAACCCTCTCCCAGATTTTCAAGGTCCTCCATCAGATGACGTTGGGCTTTTAGGAGAGTAATATGCCTGGTTGATCTAGTGTGATGGGGAAATTTCTCTACCCGTGGGGGTGTGATTGATCTTAATCCAGTGGACCCAAACCCTTGGTCTCCCCTAATCGTCCTAGTTAACTCTTCTGTTTCTTTAAATTCAACAAAATAGGCTTGTTCAAAAATTATTTGAGCAATTTTGTCTCCTATATGTATGTAATTAACTGAATCTCCGAAATTAAACAACAGTATGTTAATTTCGCCTCTGTAATCTAAATCAATTACTCCTGCCCCAATATCCAAAAAATGTCTTGCAGCTAACCCTGATCTCGGCACAATCTGTCAATAGATTTGTAATGACCTGGGAACTAGAAACAGCTCCTCCCAGGTACGCCACTTGCGCCCAGAAAGGGGCACTCACTTGAAACCAGGGAG
>JAQGBY010003482.1:0-19159 GCA_034698785.1 Mycogona germanica
GAGCGACTGTACACACAATTTAATGTGCAATTTGTGTCGTAACACAACTCAACAAATGTGTATTTTTGCTGGATCCGTACAATCACAAAACAATAGTCCCAACCACAAACATTTAATCCGCCGATAGTGTCGCAACAGGCGTTTAAGACAGGGCAATCTAAACAATGAGAGTGCACTTACGTGGAACTCAGGCAGAACTCCCAAGTGAACTCTCAAATGGTTTGTGAATAATCCGTCGAAAGCGATAACGTTTGCATCTGATTAGGTATATCTTAAAAAATCCATGGATCCTTAACATCTTCAGATGGCGGACGGCACGTGCATGTCCATTTCAAGCGAAGAGCCGGGTATTTTCGTCGTTATCTCAAGTCAAGCATACTTAGAATGCTTGGGTAGGGCGCGTTTAGACATTGAACACAATTGGCGAGTCGGTACCATACCAAACATGTTATTCACGTCCTCGAATGTTAAATGTCCCATCATCTTAAATGTACTCGAAAAAAAATTCAATTGTGTTGGAGAGGGGTGCGTTAACTATACGATCGCTTGGCCTTTTCCCAGAAGAGGCGGTGATATTGAAATCCCATTTTGCCCCAATCTCAAGCACAATTCAAATCTCTCTTGCACGCTTAAGCAGAAACCATTGGGATTTGGGTAGCGGGGATGGGCGATAGCTTTGATATTGTCGATTTAACTATCGATAATTATTTGCCAGTAACGATTCTACCATTGTCCTAGGAGATAAATGGCGCCATATTTAAATTAATGTTTCTTAATTTTATTATTTTAACTACTCGTGTTATAATTGTTGCGATGTGATTATTCTTTCATTTTAATTTCTAGAGTGCGTGATATGGCTCTCTTCTCCCAGAATCACGTCAAATATGTGCTTACATTATATAAGAACATATTGAAATTACACAGAGGCCTTCCGACTCCAATGCAAACTTTGGGAAATCAGTATCTTCGAGAAGAGTTCAAAAGACACAGTAATGTCAAGCCTGAAGAAGCCGCTGTATTCTTGTACGAATGGACGGTAAGACTTTTCAATTTTCATACTTGGCCAGCGTGACTAGGGTATTATTAAACGAAGCTCCAATCATTTAGTAGTAATGTTACGGGTATTTTGATTTTTCCATTTTAGCATTATGCTGCCCAGTTATCCGACCAACTCAAGACAAGCTATCACAAAACTCCAAGCGTTGGCGTTGGATTATCAGAACACCAATTAAGTGATTTTCAAGATAGTCAAATTGGACAGTTGTACGAATTACTAAAAGAAATCAAGAAACCAAATAGTCAATCGGAGATTCCTGACAAATAAACATTTTATTTGTAAATTAGAATTGATTAGGTTCCTGGAATTTTATTTAAAGTTAATAGTCCGAAAATTGAAATATGTGCACCAGTGGTTTGTACCGTAACAAATGCTCGCGTGAAATAAATAGCAGCGAAGTTCGAAAAATTGTGTGATTAAATTTATCCGTAGGTTAATAAAAATAAAAACGTTGACCTTTAGATAAAATCAAATGAATGAGTGTGAATTTTTCTAGTCCACGTGGTTTCGAGCCAAGATGATCTAATTGATCAGATAATCAGACAGTTATCCAATCATCAATTAATCAAACACCAAGCAGATCAGCGACTTATCAAATAAGTGAGGCACTGTCAACATTGGCATGTTTATTTTAAGCATCCATTTAGGAAACCAACAACAGCACCTTCTTTAACTGATCAATCTTTCTTTTTACAAGGAGCATTTGCTTCCAAATCGATTCATTGTTCATATAAGCAGTTACGATTCTGAAATTAATGAAATTACTTAGAGGAATTTAGAGAACGGCTGCAATAATTCTGAACCGTCGAAACAAGTAATCACTATGTACATGTATCTTATTTACATCACGCCCACATAAAATGATTTCGATTAACTAGACAACTCCAGCATGGAGATATTTCTAGATTTCAAATATGGACTTTAAATTGATCAGCTTACAAAAATGTTTCAAATCAGTACATAATAATCATTTAACCTAACTGATAACACGAGAAATTGGTTGTCCGCCTATCTCCATGAGTCTTTTGCCCGCCAGTCTAGAAACTCGTCAAAATCTTGTTCGTCTGCTGTTCCATCATCATTGTCGGTGCATTTGGCATTGGCATCTTTATGCTGAACATCCAGTTCCTCTTTCCGTCTCTGGAGAGAATCCACACGTTCCCAATTGCGTCTTCAAGTGATAAAACACAAAATATAATTTAAAAGCATGTGAATAATAATTGACATTGAATTTTATTTAATTTCAGACTCCATAAGTAACTAGATTATTGTAATTCTGTTTAACTTACATTTGCTCATCTATTTCATCAATTTGCCTTTCGGCTGTGCTCTCCTCTTCTTCCTCATCGATTATCGCTTGAGCTTTCTGAAAATTTAATACAGAGGTTTGCAAATATCAGTTATTTGAGAAAGGTAGCTCTTGGTACGTGAATTGGATGCCACGATTTTACTTTATATTAACATACCGTGGTAGCGTCAGCTATCTCCCTCTGGAATTTGTCCCACTCCTCCTCCACTGGATCCTTGTATTCCACTTTTCTCACCTACAGATTGAATGGAAGATTCTTAGTATAAAGCGAGCGCAGTGCACCAAACTCGTACTGTTGCATGAGGCAATACATTCTCCAACCTTAGCATCCACTATGGGATCATCAAAGAACCCCTCCGGTAATGCTTCCACAGTGTTGAGTCTATTCTCGACCTCGTTGTCTTCATTCACCACACCCTCGGCATTGGTTTCATCAAAAAAATCTACAGGGACATTCGTATTTCAAATACATAACTTTACACGCCCCCGCAATTACGAATTTAAGTAGTTCCAGTGCTCCTAATAGCCCATGCAAGTGAACTGACCTGGAGGCAGTTCGCTGTTGGTATTGCCTGGTGGCGCTTCACTCGTATCCATGTTGTTCTCATCCTGTTCGCACAAGGTGAGCAATGAAGACGACGGGGCAGCCAGGGAATCAGAGATTGGTTCCTCCAACACAGATTCCAAATTGGTACTGCCCAATGTACTTGTGTCGTGAGCGTTGCCTGCAAAAAATGTAATGTAAATGTAAATGTGTTTCACTTCCACGTTAAATTGTCATGACTACTCAACAAGCGATTGACATTGCTGGATATTAATAAATATTCTACCTTTCAACCTCTTGTCTTGTGAAGCGCTGGCATTGTTACTTTGAGGATTACTCTTTCTTTTTAGAATTGACTGTAGTGGTTTGGGGGGTGGAGGAGGCAGAGGTTGCTTGAATTTGGAGGAGTCTTCTGCCTCTTGTTTCCTTGTCTTCAATGCCTCCAGATTCTATTTTCAAAATGAATAATTCAATTGATTATTTGTTTCTGATAGAATTGATCTCCAATATGGTCAAAACGGTCGGCACTTACCTCTTTATGTACTTTCCCACTGATATGTGCTGGCCACAATAGTTCATTCTTAATTTGGGAATTGCATAGGATACAGAAGAGCTGGTCTAAATTGTTATATGTGAAATTTGAGTTCAGGAATTTTATTTTGGCTACATGATTAGCATAATTGTTGTCAGTAACCCCTGCAGTACACCGGACTTTACAAAGTTACTGAGCACACCTACATAAGTACTGTGATAAGACTATTTGTACATTTGAACATTTGGCCCCTTCTAGCACAAGTTCAGGTTTCGAATCCACTTCTTGGTGGTATAATAAAAAAATTAATATTCATCTTACACAGAATTTCAAATTGTGCTCAGAGATTATGGGTTCTTGCCCCGATTCAGGTGGAAATCAATTAATTTAGCATTAAAACGCGTTCATGGTTTGTAAAGTGGTTTCCCTGAGCCAGTTGGGTTGTGGTCGCTGTCGGTAACATTACTATACCTGTAGACCTTTAAAAAGAGCATCTGTGATAATCTAGAAGGAGAGAGGCGAACAGAAACACTGAAAAGACATTGGCTACAAAGGATATTTTGCAAGTGGCGACTCTATCT
The DNA here is from genome assembly GCA_034698785.1 of Mycogona germanica. Lineage (NCBI taxonomy): Eukaryota > Metazoa > Arthropoda > Diplopoda > Chordeumatida > Chordeumatidae > Mycogona > Mycogona germanica. The sequence continues at coordinate 4,024 of JAQGBY010003482.1, forward strand.
TCTTTTTTCCTCCTTTAAGATTTTGCTTTTCTTTCATGAATCGTCTCAACTCATTTTGATTCAATCTTGGTGTTGGATGGCGGGTGGGGACTGCCATTTTCGTTATCTTATGTGGTTGCTATTTCATAGAAAATAAAAACATACTAGTGTTTCATAATGTGATAATCGTGTTTGGTTCATTGCGCAGATCTTAAAATATACAAATAATGCAACCGACAAATATACATGCATGATACATACAAACACACACCTCACTACTTGACCGCCTATTCAAGAGCTTTATGATCCTCCAACAAGTAGAAAGTAGCTCAACTGAAATGAAATACCAGCACACAAATTTGTAGACTTACATAGTCTCAAGCTGTACAGCTTGGTGTCTTCAGATATTTGTTAAGGGGGTCCACCAGGGTGTTCGGCCTAAACCCCCACCCCCAATTTTGCCTAGCCCAGGCTTAGTATAAGCTACCTAGGAATGGATCTTTAACGTGTACCTGAAATCGTACAAGTACGGGGTCATGATTTTACTTCTATTCCGAAAGAAGGCGTGTAAAGGAATTTCTCTCGGCCGAAAAACTCCAAAGAGACTAAACATTGGGGCACACACTTCCACATAACTCACCAAAAACTCTAATAATCCGTTTTACAATTTGTCTCCAACAGGTACACCCAAAGCTACATAAAGCCTAATCCATAATAACGCAGCTCATAGCGGGATGCCGCCGGGATAATGCGGGAGCCTAGGGTAGGAGCCTGGAATCCGACAAAGGACGAGCGATAGCACCAATCAATTCTATTTTTTTAAATTATCGATAATCGAATGAGTCACGAGCAGCGTCGCTACCATCGGCCTAATGAGTGAAATGGCGCCAATTTTAAATTATAATCTGGCTAACCTCAAACTGAACACCGAAAATAACTATTGAACACAAAATTACACCGGTTTTTCAAATTTAATTTAATTTCCAAAGCAAAATTATATTTTCAGAATAATTACTGACCTTATTTATTCATTAATGAAATCATAATTTTGTTTGTTTCCAATCAACTGTAGTCAACCGTACTACAGGCGTTACGTCCCCCTCATGGTGCTTAGGCACTTTGCGAGGGGGAACTACCAGTACCCCGGGATCGACATTTTCGAGAGCCCGCGCCGGGAATCGAACCCGGGCCGCCGAAACCACAGTCAGTCGCTAAACCAACTGGGTTACGATGAGTCGTAATAGTATAGTAGTAATATAATTTAATAATATCATATAATAGTAATCGTAATAGTTCATAACATTTGAACAATTTGCATTTAACGCAGGCGTTACAGAAAACTCAAATTTTCGAGTAATAATTACTTCCTTCTATCAGTATGCCACCTAATTAGTAGATCAACTCGAGACAAGCCATCACAAAACTTCAAGCTTGGACATGGAACTATCACACAACAGCATTTAAGTGATTTTTCAAAACAGTCAAATTGAACAGTTGTATGAATTGCAACAAGAAATCAAGTAGTCAATCAGATGCCTGACAAATAAACCTTTTATTTGTAAATTAGAATTGATGAAATATAATTGATTAGGTTCCTGAAATTTTATTCATTTAAGTCAAAAGTTAGAAAATTAAAATATGTACACCAATGACTTGCACCACAACAAATGCTTGCGCGAAATAAAATGTATTAACAATGATCAGTTCGAAAAATTGTGCCATCACAATTTACACCATCACGATACTGTACGTATGAGATTAATAAAAAAGAACCAATGAGTGAATCAAATAAATGGGCGTAGATTTTTCAAATTCATTCTATTCGGTTTCGCACTAAATGAGACATGAGTTAAATTATAATGAAGGAAGGTAGGTTATCAGATAGTTAATAAACATAAATGCAATGACTAGAATAATTGAATATATTTTCAGGAAACAAAGACATTGTACCAGATCACAAATTATTCTACAACATAAATTACAACACACATACCAATGGAATTCCCAAATAGACTAAAGAGCATTTTATGCTTTCACTTTAAATCAAGATGATGTTGAACAACTTGATTCCTGCTAATCCTTAACAGATTTCTTTCTGGGCCGTCTTGCTACTGGAGGGGAAACAGATTCCTTTTGCTTCAATTCCTTTTTCAACTTTTTGGTTGGAGTCGTTTTCTTCTCAGAACTTTCCTCAACCTTTTCCACGTTGTCCTCGCCATCCTATTGTAAAGAACAAAAGCAAACGTTTGTAAAAAAAAATAATATCTGCTAAAAAGTATTGCTTATTTACATGCATGAATGTGCAGAAAAAGTAGGGGCGTCTGAAAACAAAATTAAATTGTATATATATGAGTGAAGAAATTTGAAAGAATATCGCAAATTGAATGAAATTGTGGAACAGAAATGAAAATGAACAAAACAGAATCAGCACCCAACAGACTCACATAGCCAACAAAATAAACAAGACAAGGAAATCACAAATCAACATTCACAAATACTTCTAGACAGCAAAATCACAGAAAGTCAAAAAAATCAACAACAAAAAACTGAAATTCGATATTGCAAAAATGATTGAACTTGACTTGATTGAAACGGATGCAGCTATAGCAGATTTGGGGGTTGACAACGTTATGTTAGTTAAATGACACACTTGCTTATTCTTGATTCTTGTGCCTGCTTGAGAAAGTAACTGCTTCTGAAAAGGGATACATTATGGAATACGAACGTGAAAAACCAGTTACTAGATACACAATCAATTTTAAACTGGTTTTAGCGATGAGCTAGATTTACAGACCTAAAATGATTTTCTAATAAACTTGCAACTCGGAACTATTCGACAGACGCTAGACAAGGACAGAACATCACTGGACCAGTATTATTGAAAAAGTGACGAGACACGATATGTGGACGAAATAGTTAAATGCGATTTCTTGTTGACCTCTGAAATTAAGATGATTTAGTGGAACAGAAACTTTTGGTCGAGCGACGCAAGGGACGCATTCCCTTGGTTGATAATTGGTTCGACGTCTCTAATGCACTCATCATACGGAGAAACAAAATCGAATTATTATATTTACTTACGCTTGGATCACAATCCTCACAGTGCCAATCATAGCCTCGCTGCTTGGGTGTCTTCCTAACCGGAGGGTCCAGACATAAGAAATGAAAGCATCGACGGCATCGATCACAGCTTGAAAAACACAAGAATAATAAATAATGGTGCCATTGCCAATAAACAGGAATGGACAAATAACCGTACACTGCTACCGTCTTTATCGGCCCATCGAACGTTCCTGGCGTTAATAATAAAAAACATTCGACCCAGAGCGCAAACTAGTCTGGATAGAATTAGAAGGTCAGAGAAAATTTGTGGTGCGATGATTCCCGGCAAGGGCTCTCGTTTATTCAACCCAGAGGAACTGACCCCAAGAAAATGCGCCCCTCGTAGTACATCGATTGATTACAAAATATTTTGAAGTGATATTCACTATAATTGATTAAAAGAAAAACAATTACGAAATAAAAATATTGTGTTATAGGTTCGAATCTCAGCTCTGGGGAAATTATTAAAAATAAGCGGTCACTTAGTGTATCCATGGGAGTGTCAGATGGGCCGATAAAGACAGTACAGCTTTTTCAAAGTGTGTGATTCACTAAGATATGGATGACTGGTTTATGTCAAATGTACAAAAACTGTTAACGGAGATATATTAACAGAGACCATATATTAATATTGTTTAAAAGCGACACAATTTATTTGATAAGACTCTGTGGAGAAAAGAACTAGCAACTCAACCACAAAATTAAAAAATATTAACTAAACAAATTATTCACATTATCTTAAAATTAAAAAAAAAAAATAACCTGCAACTACTGGGGAAAAACGACACATGATCTCAGATTGAAAACAAACCGGTATTCACATACCGGACAATATTGGAATTGCTGCCAGACTGTTTGCAACGGCAGCACTCTATTTTCGCATCCGGGGACTTCACAACCAAAATAACCGGCTCTCTTTTCAATTTCTTTAGAACAGACTGAAATGGCAGAGATTAATAACATATCTGATAATATAATACTGTTATAGAGTTGGTGTAAACTACCAAAAGATTACTCATACTATTACATACCTCTGCGGATTCTTTCTGCGGATTTTCCTTTTCCACAATCAACGTCTTTTCCAATTTTCTCTTTCTTTTCATGGGTCCTTTATTAATTTGCATTTTCTCAACTCGAGCCTTGAGGACCACCGGAGATGTGCTCTGTTTGACCATCCTTTTTCTACCGAATGTTTTTCTTGCTATCTTCATCTAAGGAAAATATTCGAAAAATTGACATTTTAACAAAAGCTCGGATTACCGGGATAGTTGCCGTCTGGTTGGAACAACACGCTATTTTGGCACAACGGGGGGAAACGTACTTTTATAATAGCATTTAAATGTTGTATTCGTGTTCGGCGATTATTAGAGAGGAATGCCATTGATGACACGGAACAAATTTAGATAAGAAATATATAAAATAGTACATCACATAGCTGCAACAGAGCGTGACATCGTTTGCTGCCGTATACAACAGTGCTCACGAAAACGAATTTTCAAAAAAAGATAAAAGCTAATTAAGAAACTATCTTGCTTACTTTTCTACCCACACCATTGGCGCCACCTCTCAGCGTTTTCACACCATCGAGGCCACTAGTAACTGGACTGGAAATCGGGCCGTTATCGTTGCTGGTACTCGAAACGCTGCTCCCGTTGCAACTATGCGGCGGGGTGAATTTAACCGGCTCCTTTGTGTGCTCCCTCAGCTTCCGTGGAGCGTTCGGATCAAAAGTTCCCTCTTCCTTCTCTTCCAAATCAGTCTTGTCACATTCGGAACATTGCCTTGTGATTGAGAGGACGATGTCAAAGATTATCAGTAATTAAATTGTAGATCTTTCGATGGACAATCAATGGGGTAATTTTTAATGGGTTAATGAAGATGACCTGTGCCACATCAAAAATCCTCCACATTTTTGTAATTGAAACCTCAATATTATTTTTTATGTCAATTATGCAACCCTACACTTTTAGAAAATAATCCAATCAGTATCTGAATGAATGCAGCAGATTTTTTGGTGTTGTTCTGTACACCTCTTGGTGTTTCGGCAGTATAAGAGGGGCACATATTCACCATTACCCCAGGAATCGAATCCGGAACCACAGTTGTTCGCTAAACCGATTGGTGGTTTACGACGATTCAAAGATAAATTAACTGTTCTCTTCGCACAAAGCTCCCAAGATTTAAACTCATGGGACGTGGATGGATCAAGGTTCAAATTCAATTTTAACATTCTCACCAGCCTTGCAACTTGCTCTTCTTGGGCATTCTGGACAGGGGCGGGTCCAAGCATCCAAGATGATAGAATAGCTGACAAACATCGCATTTGGCAAGCATGTGCTGATCGCTGGATCGATTGCAAAGTCCGCATCTGTGTATAATTAATAGTAAACTTACTATCAGTCTCAATCACATGACCAGACTCTCCAGAACTTCCAGTGTGCGCTGGCATCGACACTCGCACATCTTAACTCATCTCATTTCGAGCAAATTTATTAAGATATCGATAAAGCAAAGTTCAAGTGGCCTGGCCAATACACATGTTGCTATTGATTACACAATCTTACTTGTTGAGAGCTACTGAACCATCATGATCCTGTTTCTTGCTGTGCTTTCCGGGAGACACTACCACCTTTTTGGGACGCAAAACTTCGGGCAAGTTGTGCTTCTAAACGATTGATACAAATCAAATGTAACCCAACATAATTTCTTTTAGCGTGAACATAATTTCAGGTGCTCATATCTTTTGATATTGTATACTTACATAATATATTGTATAATTTAATTTGTTATTCAAGCATAAATCAAAGTTGGATGTGGGCTACCGCCCATTTGAATTTAAATCGCACTTTTACTGACTGATCAGACATTCCCCTATCCTGCATCAACCACGACAAAACCGCAATATTTTTATTTCTAGTTATTGAACCACGAGGCTAACCAATTTTCCCTTTAATATTGAAAAATTCATCATGCTAGCGAAGCTCATATAAAGGAATGTCGCATGATTTAATATAGGCAGCTCTTAAAATTAAGACAGAGGTTACGGTTATTCTATGTCCAGGTCGATTTACGACGATGTACAAACTCGTCGTAGCCCAGTTGGTATTGAAATTGACTGTGGCTCGGCGGTCCCGGGTTCGATTCCCGGTGTACTAATGTGTGCACGTTCACGTACGTGACTATTTAGGCAGCGGATAAATGAGAACAGTATATTTTACAATGCCCATAAAATGTGGACAGAGGACGCAAGTTTCCAATGAGCACATTGAAATTACCTTGGCTCCAACTGCATTGATGTGTTTCCACAATTGAACGCCACTTTCACGCATTTTGGTGTGCGTCGATTTCAGAGCATCATGTTTCTCAACAAGCTATGGGTAATATTGCAAGGATGCAATGACAATGAGTCAATGTGTCAAATATGTGGATATATTCAGTTTGATCAGATATTGAATTAGTTCACCTCGTCATATTTACGTCTCATCTTCTGCTCTTGCTCCTGTAGCTGCCCATTCTCAGTTAACAATTCATCCAACCGTGTTTTCATGGTCATCATCCGTTCGCTACGATCTGTAAGGCAAAAGTCATGGATGAGTAGGTGATAACCAACGCCCAAACTCACAAAGTTTAGTAAAATTTCAGTTTTTAGTACTGCACTCTCTTGGTTGACGTCCGTTAAGACCCAAGAAATTACAATAAAATAATTTTGTTACCAAATTTCCGGCGAGTTATTGACGATCTTGTTGCCTACTCTCGATTGCAGTCCATCAATCATTTTATTTCTTTGTTGTTACTGCCATCGAATAATTCGGATTCCTATCTAATTTGGAGATCAATCAATAATGACTAAAAACTTTATTAAATCTTACCTAGGTAATAGCTGACGAATTCAACGGTAAAAGATGGTGATATGTGCCACTTCTTCCGAATGTCAATTATATGGTCGACATGCAACGGTTGTAATTGCAATGTCTAAAAAAATATTCAAAGTAAAGCATAGATGAATCGCATAGAACGTCTAGGACGTCATTACATTTACGGAAGAACCGAGCGCATCTTTAAAAATGTGCAAGCAATACGGCAGCGAGCGTTACCACCTTATCAAAGATGTAGTCTTACTTGCGTATTGATTCCCATCAGCTCGGCCTTTTTGATCAATTTTCGACACGCCGACGGACTTGACGTCAACATGCGAGGCATTTTCTGAGTTGGGACTGAAAAATGAATGATAAGGTTACCTTACTGACATCATTATAAATAATTATATTCTTGTATTCACAGTTGATGAGTTGATGATAACGTCACTGCGATTCAAATAGCAATCTTCTAAAACATATCTTACCCCATGGCTGCGGATTGACCGTTTTCGATTCCAAGTATTTTATTCTATAACGCTGCAATTTCTTGTTCATTCGATTCTAACAATAATTCAGAAAATCGGGGGGAAAAATCAAGTCTCATTATGAAGAAATCGTACCATCCATTGAACGTTTAATTATTTTTTAGTTAGCCACGTGATCCACGTAGCGTATTCCAGTGTTCGTCACAAACGGAATCGAAAAAATGCACATTTTTTTCAATGGACTTACGTTCTCCACGGTATTTTCGTGGCTGAGTGCCTGTTTGTGTTTGACGTGAGACTGCAGAGCCAGCCAGTTGCGCCGTTTGCTTCTTACGATGGCCTTATCCGCGTGCAGCTTGCAGTAGGCGAAGAATGGATCAGCTATCTCCTGTTGACGGATTTACAAACACAGGAAGATTAGTTCGCCAATCGACACCGTAGTTTGCTTAGACCGAGAACTCAATCATACAAGTGCTACCATATTCTTTGGACACAAAAAACACAAAAGCGAAAACTACAGGTTAGCGGAGGTGCTGCTTGCGTGTGTACGTGTGACTGTGACAAAATTCAGGAATTGATAAGTGTGGTCATTGTGATCGCACTCAAGGGTTCAAGGTAGCCCCCGATCGCCATACATTAATACAAAATGTGAGAAGAGTTGCTGGTGAATCGCCGAAAGAACGAAAGCTGCAAGCACCCGACCACAATCATACTACTGTATAGGTGAAGCACCTGTGCATCAGTTCATCCAAGCACACGGGTGTCATGCGGACAACGGACAAACTTACTCTCACCTCTTCCGGCGAAGCTTCAGACAATAGACCTTCTCTCTGGGCACTGAAAATTGAAGCAAAAAATGAATTACTGACTAATTTCGTTTCTGTCAATAATTGCAACGTCACGTGAGAAAAATATGCAGCTATATTAATAATGTAAATTTAAAAATATATTCCGATACCAATATAAGTAACTGCCCGTCTTTTTTTGTTAAATATCAAGTGCTCGCCGGCCCCTGTTCACACGCCATATATTGGAATTAAATAAGAATTCGTATTTTTAAAATATAATAATAACCGGGATTAGAACTTAGAACCCGGTATTTCGATCCCGGGGTACTAGGCGTGCCCCTCGCACAGTGCCTAAGCACCACGAGGGGTACAGAACGCCTGTAGTGCGGTTGACTACAGTTGATTAGAACAAAAAAATCCATACAACCGACAACTGCAGCCGTGGCTCTATCAACTGAGCCTTCAATCCGGTATTATGTGTACCTTGGTCTTAAGTATTTGGAAAATGAAAATACTCACCAGCTCGCGTGAAAATAATGTCTGCACATTCCAGCATCGCAACCAATGCAGACTCCTGTGCGACTGTACCGCTCGTCTTCACAGAGTACGCATGCCTGAACAAAAAGCGATAAATTATTTTTCCACACAATCTCTCGCTATTGCTGGTTCTTAGCTTTTTAGGTTCTAAAAAGATATTTAGAAACAGATTTAGTATTTCAAAATCAATGGTATAACTTCACACGAGCAATATTGTAGATTCATTTACATTAAGTCGCGTTAACAAATATGGCGTCCAAAATGTCCCACATCATAGGAACAACGTTTGACAATGATTATTTATTTAAAACATTACTCGTCTATTTGCTTATGTTGTGAGGCTTTTCGGACATGCTGTACGATGATAGTGTTTGTTTTTATCATTTAACGATAATTCTAGACGATGAAAAAATCAAAAGTTTAAGATGCGGAACACTGTTATGCAAACTCAAAGAAATTAATTCGGCACCCAATTTGTCATGCGCTCCAGGCGCTAAACCAAAAATCCAATTTTTTCAAAGGACTTTAAAAATACCTATATACCTTGGCTCCCCATCTAGAGTAGGGCATTTCAAAAAGCGTGACGGGAGTAAGTTTGTCAACGTTTCCAAAGGCAACGCCGGGAATGTATAGAGCACAAACCAGATGAACCCATCTGGAAATAGAATCAAGATGAACATCCAAATTACGTCACAATGCACAACCTGAACTAAATTTATATTCAATTTTAATATAACTTACTTTCCCACATCGGTCTCCTTAAAAATGCCACCCAGATTTGGACACAACTCGCAAACCTTCAAATAGAAAATGTATCCAATGTAGCCAAATGAAGAAATGGCATTTATTCTTTCCGAAACAAATATGCGCCTGAATAAAACGTTACCGGTTGTTTGTTTCCGGCTCTGCAGGCCTCACAAAACCACGGTTCAGTGGAACTTGAAGATATCGTGCTACTCGCTGAATCACAATCGCTAATTCCATAACACCCTGTAAAATAGGTGGTAAAACGCTTATAAAACCAAGTATCAGATGATTCTTGATATGTACGCAAATTTTTAGAGATTCAACAATAATTGTTGTTATTATTATTGTTGCTTGGTTGACTGATCATTGGTAAACCCCTTTAATAAACATTTTATAACCTGTCACATAATTCAGAGTTGCACAATGCACTAACAAAATGTAGACGATCGATTTTGAAAATTAACACAAATTAGGATAGGTTGTTTCATAGACGAATAATCGGCTTTAGAATTAGTGTTACAATCATAAAAAATAACGAATCGCACTTCTAAATGTAACAGTAAATAATTTGAGTTGATTAAACAAAAACAAAACGTTTTGTCCTAACCTTCATGAACAGATACTCCACACCCATCGCATTCCACGATTTCGTCTTCCTCCTCACTATGTGTATTGAAGAACGAAATACGTACATCAGTAGCACATACATCAGTATTTAAAAAAAGTATGGATTAATTATAACCAGAACGGTTCTGTACCGTTAAAGAACCAGAGGCTTAAAACATAAGACATAATTGAAACGAACTGTGTGACGAACTTGTTTTTTGTCGTTATAATTTGAATTGATAATTATGAAAAAAAATAGTTGACGGTAGCTACCCACACTCAGACAAACAATAAGACCACTAATTTTAATATTTAAATGATTAATCCTACCTTATATCCCCCAAGCACACAGCACATATCAAGATTTTCGGTTGGTTGTGGTTGATATCGTTTGCAGCAATCTATGACGAACGGACCAAAATAATATCAGTAAAAAATAAATAACTATGATGAAATCATTTTTTCAGGCGTCAGTTAGTAATATAGAAATGATGGAACATAGAAAAAAATGAATTACTCTTTGTCTGGCCTGGGCTTGCTTAATGCGAGCCTGCTCGATTAGTTCCGCGACGGTCAAGCCGCCACTCTTCTTCCTGGAAAAGCTGCCGTCACTCTTGCTGTCTTCGTACGACTCAGTTTCGTCTCTCTCTTCCTCCTCATCATCGTCGTCGTCCTCGTCATCGTTGTTCGACTCGTTACTGTCTGAGTCTTCGTCTATTATTGATTTCGTGGTAGAGTGGCGAAAACAAACAATGGCGTAATTACCGTAATGTAATTGCGAAATTTAAATCATTAGTTTTCCTGTTCATCTTAGCACTGATCAACCCGAGTAACGCGATACAATGACAAAAACAACCCACTATTTTACAAGTAGAACAGTATTTCTACTAATTTTTTGCTAATAAATTATAATAATTTTGATTAATTGGTATTAAATAAATGTTTCGAAAAACGAGAGTAATCAAAAGATTAAACATACTGAAACAAAATATAATGTGTTTCTATTCTTAAAATGGAAGCACGATATTGCAAATTACTGAGGTTCTCTTTTTTTCTTTTTTTTAGAAAAAAAATTTCGATTTCGAAAAACATGGTGGCATTGGGTGCCACTGCATAGGGTGACCTGCATATTTATAGAATTCCTCTTTGAAATTTAACGCAAAATTATAATTTAGAATAACAATGCGAACATAAAGCAAATTGAAAAGTGGCAATCTTCGTCTTAACGTGTTCATTAATCATTAAAAATCTTTGCTGAATACAGTTATTAATGTGTAAAGCATGGATCATAACTAAACGGAACGGTATTTTTTGGCGTCGCGTTACTCTGATGTACCCAACAAAAATGTAGGTTTCTACAGTTCCTCATTACATTTGAGAAAGGAACGAAATTTTGGTGTGGATCCTTAGGAAAATACAACGCCAAATAATATGAACCGCTTACAAGCGTCTGTCTTATGGCTAACTGATTCAAGTTGGCTTCAAGTACGATTAGTTCGATGGGAAAATAGTGATATGAAAAATTTGTGACTACAAATTATTATCTAAAAGAATATACCTTGATTTTCTACTAGCAGCGTAAAAACAAGTTTCAAATTAATGCAAAATTCATTAATCATAACATCGAAACACATACAATTTTTTCAAGGCTCTTGTCTTTCCACAGAGTTCTCAAGCAACTTACAACTTAACGAAATTTCAATAATATCGGAGACTGTCGCCATCCTAAGGCTTGCAATGCTAAATTCGGTGATATTTTAATTCGAAATAGTTCGAAATTAAATTCAGGATCATTTGTATCGATACTTTAATATATCATCGATTTCGATTTCGGGATAATTCCGATTACCGCTAATTAAAGAATGCATTTGTAAATTTAAATTTTTTCATCATTGTATAATTAGACGGCGATTTTATATAAAATAAGATTAGAAATACTCATGCGTGCATACTGTAGCTGACGCTTCCAAAAACATCTAGGCGAATGTGCCATATAATTCCAAATGAAAATCAGATAGTTTTAAGTAATTTTCAATATTCCTTCCAATATCCAATTTAACTGGAGACACATTACAAGAAAAATAACAATGAGGTACCATCATGATCAGGAACTTTGAAGTCGCTATCGTCAGAGCTATCATCCAACACTCCAAAGTCTAACTGCAACATATGCCGTTCCACAGGCTTCACTCTTCGTTTATGAGGATCACGTTCCACTACATATAAAAAAACATAATTGCAAATATCGATACAAATTTGGCAACAAGAAGAAAGAACAGTTTCATTAATCATTATCAAAATAACTTCATTTCAATAAATGTTAAGATTTATGAATTGGTATCCACTACATGGTCATTTTGTAACAATAATAAACCGAATAAGACTGGTTTTGAGGATTATAATTGCCATGTGGATGTAACTAGAAACAAATATATCATTTATTGGCCGAATCGTAGCTGGCTTCTCTATTGAAATGTGTGAGCGAATCGCGGTTATACCCGGTGGATATATTCGAAATATAATTATGCAATATTGAAATGCTAATTTCTTTCCATTACGCAATTTCATTTTAATTGTATATACCCTATTTAATATTGTTCGCCTGAGCGGTTGTTCTGTTCGGAACGGGCATTTCATGAAAATTTTCACCAGTATCTCAGTTTTTAGAATTTCCGCCCGATGGGATCGAATAAACGAGAGCTGCACTGCCAGGTCTCTGTCCTGCTCACCTGTGCCTCTACAAGACCACTGCCAGCAGCGATTCACACGAATTGCCCAAATAAAAATAAATCATTTGTTAGTAGTTTTGCTCTTTAGCGCCGAGAATCAGTACAGAATCTTCTATAGTGCTATTCACTACAGTCGAAAGGTAAAGAAAGTAAATAAATGCATTCATCATTTTATTCACACATCCTAGCCACTTACACAACGATTTCTTCGAAATTTTCATAAATTCTTAATGCTGTGCAAAATGTGCACAAGCGATTAGATATCTGTTGCTTTAAAATATCAATATTTCTTAATTTAAGAATCTATATTAGCTTATTTGATAAATCTAATTTGTCATTTTAAAAGTTAGATTTCATGAAAAATAAATTAAATTCTTACCCATTGCCCGATACAAAAAATTTATGCTGTCGTCCAGCGAAGCAGGATTAGCAGCCATTTACTTCAGAAAGGTGTGACAATGTACCATTTAAAAAAAGACGAACGCTCAGATATTCACCTATGAAAAAAATAGAATATCATACGTGAGGATTTTCAGGACAATGTCGCTTCAGACGGACAGATATACACTTCTGCAGCAGGCAAAATTTTCAGGTGATGCCTCAATCTGGGCACAGTTAACCGACCAGCCGCGGTTGATCGAACGCACAACACGGTATATAATCAACGCGGCGGCTATTTTGAGTAGTCCCCTATACCCGAAGGACAATAGTTTCACGGGAACGAGAGTGAATAAGCCTGGAATTCCAATCAGATAGCAACGTCCTTTGGACTAAAAACATTATACAACATTAGAATTATAGAACATGTACTGTAAATCATTTCAATAACTCAAGCGTTAGCAATTGTTAATTTGTCTTCTTATGATCCAGCAAGAAAGGCCTGCGAATGGATGATATGCATATTTTCAACCTTAATAATGCAAAATTACACATTATGCTTAAATTAAATAAGTGTATTCCAACAATGTTTGCAGAAACCATGCGCAATTACATCCAGTTGGATTTCCTACTTTATCACGTAGAGCATAGGGTGACTATTTCGCAGGATTAACCCCTGAATAACACGCAAATGCCAAATGGGAAAATTGTATCCACCGTTGGTGTCGCGACATTCGCTACTAGTATCGCGGCCGTGAACTATGTCTGGACAATGCCGAAGCAGGATTTTTATTTACATAATATCGCTATAAGAACAAATTTCATTTCACTCACTCAGCACAAGAGTAGGACTCGCTGTATGATTCCTCGACAATCCGTTTTTGTGTGGCAATAACTTTGGGAAACAATGACCTTTGATGATTAAATAATCCTTCTATGGTCATTGACTGACGCCATTTGCAAACAATAAAACTAAGGATGGGCGATAGTTCAAACGGGTGTTCGTTTTGCCATATACTATCGATAAACTATCGGATATTAGCAAATTTATAATTTGAATATTTCAAATACACGTGCTTAAAAAATTGAGAAACTTTGCTAATCGAATTTCTTTTCGAACTAAATAAAAAAGCGCATACTCTGTTTCTTGATAAATGTAGTATGCGCCTATATTAATTAGTGATGCACGCAATAGTAAGTGTTATTGGTACATATTTAATTAAATTAATACATTATTCAACAATGAACACGAATAGGATGCTACAGAGTTAGAGTGTTGAATTTGTCACAAATTAAACTCAATTAAACTTTGGTGCATCAGTGATCCAACTGACAAAGTAGCGCAACTCCACGACATGTCCAGTGCTCTTCGGGCATTGACGAGGGAAGACGAAGCGAGAGCATATAGTTGGTTGAGTGACCAGTGGTGGACAACCGACCCCAACGTTGGCTCGTCTGATACACTGGACATAAGTAGGAATGGAGCGGATCAATTTCTACCTCCTCCTTCATGACTGGTCTTAAGTGAATCTGGCGAATGAAATACAGACAGAGGTGGACAAAAATTGTTATTTGGCATTTCAATTTGTACACTGCAAAATTGTTTCATTTATACGGGTTCAATTTCGGGCAATTCGGGATTTTTCGGGCAAGAGAAATTTATAAGCGCGCCTTCTGCCAGAATGAACAGGTTGATGCAGTGCTTTCCCGACGAATCTTCAGTGCGAAGAAAAATCTTCGGCGCCCTGTGATTGGCTGATTTGGTGACGTTTCGCTTTCGAAGTTGCGATACGTCACCAAGTCAGCCAATCACAGGGCCCCGAAAATTTTTCTTCGCGCCGAAGATTCGTCGGGAAACCGTGCCCTGACTAGCAAAGTGAGTGAGGAGATCCGACGTGACAGGTGTTGCCCTCTGGTGGCGGCCGAGT
>JAQGBY010003483.1:0-19157 GCA_034698785.1 Mycogona germanica
CATCATTGTAAACGTGTAACAAGTGAAGTTTCTATAAAATTAAGTTTTTATAAAGAGACTTGTCGTCGACTTTAGATTGTGTCCTTCAATCTCCTGACTTTTTCAATTTATAACTCCATCGACGTCTTCCCAAATCTTTTGCATTATATTACTGTTGCCACCTAGCCGAAAATGTAATGTCTTTGACCACGCAGGTACATCGACATCGTGGCCGGCCTAGCCATCACCAACCAGGGCTATATCGTGGCGGTGGACAGCGTCTCTCCCACCGTTTTCATCATCGCAGAGAGTGGTGACCTGCTCCGCTGGTTCGATTGCAGCGAGTACATGCGTGAGCCGTCAGACATCGCCATCAGTGGTAAGGAGTTTTTCGTTTGCGATTTCAAGGGTCACTGTGTCGTGGTGTTCAGCGACGACGGCCAATTCGTGCGCCGCATTGGCTGTGAGAATATCACCAACTATCCGAACGGTATCGACATCAGCGACGCTGGCGACGTGCTGGTGGGCGACAGCCACGGCAACCGCTTCCACGTGGCCGTCTTCTCGCGCGATGGCTCTCTACTCTCAGAGTTTGAGTGTCCCTACGTCAAGGTGAGTCGCTGCTGCGGACTCAAGATCACCTCAGAGGGCTACGTGGTCACGCTGGCCAAGAACAACCATCACGTCCTCATTCTCAGCACCCTCTACATCATGTAGGCGGGATGACACCACAACCACCACCACCACTACCACTGCCCCCCTCTGCCCATCTCGCTATCTACTCCCCAAACACGCTCCACCCTCCCCACCTGGAGGGTGTAGGACAATCGAATTTGGAAGTTTTGGCTCGTGTTGCGATTGATCATCGCCGATTTATGCGCCTGTTTCTGGTGCTCGGTTATCCAAATTAGACTGGCGCGTGTCCATATTTTTAAATTTGGGAATATCGTGTTGCTCTCTTTTGTACGCCCTGCCCCATCGAGCCGATATGGTCGATATTGTTTCTTGGTTTTCGAGGCGATGATTGCACACCAAGGGTGGTTAGCTATTGATAATATTGCGTGGTGTTTTATTATTACTTGTTTGCCTCTTACACACGCGTGTATCACTCCCAGAGTGAATCCCTTTTTTTCTAGAACTAGTCTTATTATGTATACATATTTTTATTTCGAATTTATTGATAACCGAAAAATCTTTTTTTTTTTTTGCCAAGTTTTCTCCCTAGGTCATACCGCACTATCCCTTCTTGTAGTTTTCCCATTTTGGACTCGTGTCACATCGTTAGCTCGACATGACGTTCTTCAGTGGATTTCCACTTTCATTCCGCACCTTCATTAGTTTCTGTCATTCCCCATAGCGTGTTTTGTCCGGCCTTACTCTGGTCGCCAGTACTGATTACGGCAGTTTCTGCCGAATAAAAATCCAGCCACTGGCGCGATCGTATAGGCAATCGACCGATACTTTTTAGCAGAACCGGTAATATTCAATAGCAGACATGCTAAGGTACTTGCCTTACCTTGATCTATCGTAACTGGTTTTTTTGTCGTTGGAGACGTTCATGTGGAGACGCCATATCATTTCGTTCCCCCCCTCTATTCGCCAAAACCTATCCATCAGGAACAGAGGCCCTGGTCTTTGGTAGCAGTCGCAAATAACTAATGGCGATGTTGCTTAGGTGTTCTGAGGTTCAAAATCGTTCCTTTCCCAAAATTTAAGATTCCCTAACCCTAAATCCGTGGTTTAAAAAATATATTTTTGTAGGGGGAAGGTCCTTGGTCGTTCTTTTCCCAAAATTTAAGATCTCTAGCCCTAAATCCGTGGTTTAAAAAACATATATTTTTATAGGGGAAGGTCCTTGGTTATTTACAATGTTCGTGGACTGTTTCAAACAACTCTTGAATTTCCCCTCTAGATTTCCCCCACATTGAACGAAAACTTGGAATTTCTCGCTTGGATATCCATCACCACACCCCGCCCACTAATTAGATTTCAAAAATACTTTTGGCCTGTGATATATTTTGTTTACATATATTTTGACCATTTTTGGGAGTGTATCGCGACTTCTACGTGGTCCAACAAACTGGGTATTGTGATTATCAGTGTATTTTTTCTCTCTCCCCATATCTTGTTTTTGTTTCGGCACGACCGACCAGTTTTTCACCTTTCCAACTTTCGAAGCTGTTTTTTTCTTCAAAATACGCCACCGCTTTTTTTCACTCCCCCCACATACACACTTATCTGCCACAATTTGTGGTGTTGCGTTTTGCCAAAATGATAAGTAGGGGGAGGCGTTTGCAGTACATAACTCACCACCACCAGTCACGTGAACTTATAAATTTTCTAGTGTGCGGCGAAGAGCCTCCCTGCTAGAGCCGCCCTTTTTAGAACAAGACATTTTAAGTTTTTGCCCATTTCTTCTCGTCATCGCATTGAGAAATTATATTTCTAAGTTAGTGAAGTTAAATTTTTGTAAAAACACGTATATAATTATACCATTATATATCTTTTCTGTAATGGCGACATACAAGAGGTCACGTTTTTAGCTTCTTGTTTGTTGAGGTTGATTTTGTTCGTCCCCTGACCTGTCTTGATGTTATTATTATACCTTTTTTGCTCATTTTGTGAATTACATTTTATCTGTTTAACACTCCCCCTTACCCCGACCCATTATAAACGCGGTTAACGTTAACATACCACCTACATCCTTTATCCTTTTTATGTTGTGATCTAATTTTTTATTTTTGTTGAAAATTAAGCGCACAAGCAGTTCTCTAGGAGGTGCGAGTACGAACAAGATTTGTTTCCGACATTTCCCATTAGGTGGCGTCAAGGTTTTTTTTAGTCCACCACACGTATATGTTTGTGATCAACATTTTATTATTTGTTAGTTGTAGTTTGTTTTTCGGTCGACCGTGGCCATATCGATTTCGGTGATCGAAGTGGTTGTCAGTCGCCCAACAAAACCCACAGGCGTGGGTCACCCATTGTACATCAATCCAATCACTGTTCCCCACCTTCCCACTACACTCGCTCTCTTCGGCCTTCAGCTGTAACCACGACTCATGGGTGGTTATCATATATATTTTATATAGCGTTAATTACCGATGTATCCCTGTGTCGCCATCTCGGAGGGAGCTTTTTCTTCTTGGTTCTATTCTTGTAGGTTCCCTCTGGTACAAATGTACATGTATTATGTTTTGGTGCGTTCTCTTTGCCGGGGGAGCACGGAATTCTCCCCCCCCCCCTTCCACCCACCCACCACCATTTCTTCCCACTGTTTAATCTTAACGTTGATTATTATTGGTGCAGAATGAAAATAGTCTTTAAGCGTTGTTAATAACTTATTAATTCTATTTTTAACTCACGTTCGTTCATGCTCATCTCTTTTTTTTTCATAAAAAAAACATAACATAAAAAATATGCGCGCGTTGATCAGTCTGTTTACATAATCGTTGGTCTGTTGATGTTTTTGTGTTTAATCTATCGGAGATTGAATACAGGAGGTCCCAATGAAACATGGTCCCGTTTGTCAGGGCGATGCAAGCCGAGGTACAATGGGGAAGGGTAACCCAAATAGAAAATGTGCAAAAGTTCCGTTAGCGAGTCTTTAATTTTTGTTTTGAGGAGTGAGTGTGTCGTTATTTTAGATTATCTGCAGCTTGTGTTATCGCCTCTGACTGTATGATCAGATATACATGTACATGTACACGCCAAAATATAACGTACGTGGATAGCCATACATGCAGATAGAATATTGTCCCATTTTATACCGCTGCAGTTACAAGACCGTGTTGTGTAAAAAAAAATTGTCTGTCCAACACGCTGTATTTCCTGTAGCGCGTACAAATGGATCTAAATTACGAGCTCGCTGTTTATTTTTTAAATTGTTACGTGTACGATCCGCGTCCAGGTTATGGAAACTGCATTGGTGTTATTGAGATGCGATTCGCTAAGTGTGCATGCTTTGTGTGACCTGGCTTGCCGAGCTAAGTCGACTCGGGTATAAGTGCACACTCGCCACTTTAAGTGTGTGCGACTATTCCTCCCCATTCACGGCAAATTTGTCGGATGCAACAGTGGGTTAGGCCAACCAAAGATATTTTAAGTTCTGCGCTCTTCTCAAATTGACCTGTAACAGAAAACAAAACACGACGAACGATCGGACCCATGTTGCGAGAATCACGCCTTCGTTCGGCTATGAAGTTGGTCTGTTAGAAAAGCGGAACACCGTTTATTTTCCGAAAAACTTTCGATAAAGTAAGTCTGCCCGTAAAAAAAGAAAAGGTGTTGCCATTTTCGGACAAATTTCTCGTGGACGTTAGCATATATTGATTATGTATACACGTCGTTCTCGCTTCTTATTGAGCGAGCAGGTTGGTTATTTTGTTTCTCAATCTATTTGATCGGGGTGGTTGTCGTCGAACGTTTATTATTTTCTTATTTTTTGTTTTAAATTTACACGACCATTTACCACTATTTGGACAATCTATACTAGACAAGATATAGCGTGTTTTAATTCTCTGCATTGTTATCGGCATGGACAAACACTATTTTATGTCCATGACTTCTCGCAATGCTGACTAAAATTTTGTTTTCTGTCCAACTCCCTCACTGACTCCTATCGTCTGGGTTCCAAATTGTTTGGGCTCTCCCAACCTGCACCCTCTTTTTTCTTCATGAGTTTCTCTGCTCTTTGCCACATCGCGAGCCACTACGAACCACCCCTCTTATCTAAACATCTCACTTTCATTAGCCCCCACGCTGTCTCTCGGTCCCTCTCATCCACTTTACATTTATATACAGAGTATACCTGCCGTTCGATAGTGTATGAATATTGTTAGATCAAACCTAGTTTTGGGACATTTTTACATGATCAATATTTGTGAATTATATCAGCTTACTACTACCACTACTACTAAAAGACTTGAGGTCTGAGCTCTTATTTTTTATTACATTATTACTATGCCTTTTAATGTTTTGTTTAAATTGGCATATTATTGATGTATACACAAGCAACACACACAAATGTATGTGTACTTTTTTCCAATACGTTTTATCAAATATATATAAATATATATATATACTGTTTGTCAGGTCTATGACTAGCTTCTCTAGTATTAACTGGTACATTTTACAATTTCATGCAATACTCTTGACAACCAAATGTGTCATCCCTATTTTAAAGGATGACCGGTTTCGGTTGTTTACCATTTTGCCTATAATTGTACCCAGTGACATTTTATTATTTCAAAAACGTAATTACTGGGTGCAGAAGATGGATGATGTAGCGTTTCGGACGGAGCAGACGTCAAATATACAAATATATTTCGAGTTTATTTTGTTCGCCCTCGAGACACTGGACACAAACGACAATCTCAGTTGAGGTCACCTGTCGAAACCAATCTTTGGGTCGGCAAAAGAAAATCTCTAAATGCCTCAATATATTTTCAATGTTTTCCCTTATCCATGTTGCTCGAACCCAAATACATTGTCACGGAATTTGCGATCCAAAATTGAGCGCCCTGTCTGGATGCCACAAGAAATTCCACAGGTTTAGTTTCGTGCTCTCTTGAACTTCCCACTCTTTTTGCCCAGTAGGTGCCAGAATGGTTTAAAAGTAAAATGAAAGAAATTGTTTTCTCACGTACGCGGGGCATATTTTTTTAAAAATTGATGCTTATTTAAAAATCAGATAGGTGAATCTATCGGAATAAAACTTCAAAATTTCAAATTTATTTTTTATACTTTCGGCTGATGTTCTGATTTATTTCTTTTTACTGGAACTAAGTAAGCACCGAATTCTAATTTATTCGAGTCTTATATAATGGTTGGCAAAATTGTCTGGGAGCAATGGTACCACGTAATTTTTGACAACCTGTTATTTGTCTTCCTGTTAACCAACTTGGAGGTTGTCATCATTGATCGTGAGTGCTTCAGTGGGCTCGCCTTCGCCTGGTGGCCCAAGGCTTGAAAGAACAAAAACGTGCTACAGAAATCTCGGGCTAGTTGGATCGCTCGTCAAGCAAATTGACAACTACAGAATTTGCGAATTGAATTAATCCAATTGAACTTGGAATTATTTTCCGAACTAATCGTCAAACCATCTACAAGTCATAAAATGACCGACTAGTGAATTAATTTTTCAATCAAAATGAGAAATTGTGCGTTTTTATGAATCAGATTTTTTCATGCTGTGAAATTGCAAACTTGAATTTTAATATTTTGAATCTGAAACTTTTTGGCTTTTGGTTTACTAATGTTGCGAAGCTACATTTGTCGAACTTGATTTTCGTCTGGTCTCTTCGCATGCCGTTCAGAATCTTGGTGTGCAAATTCTTGACACTCGGGCAACATTAGTTTAAATGGGTGAGGGCATGATGGTGAAACTGGGGGCAATATGGAATTTGCATTTTTCACTCAAGTGTCTCGGCGTTCAAAAATAAATGCGTGTCCAAGTCGGTCCAAGTGTGATGTCTGCCCCGTATCGATCGCTCCTCCTCCCGCTTCACCGTCTCTCATCTTTAACTTCCAATTTCCCAGTTGCTCACTCGTGTATTTGTATGGCCATTTGTGTTGTCACCCCTCAATTGTTCCACGGCCTTTGACCCCAAACCCCCACCACCACATTCCTTTGTTATTAATAACAATTTAGTCCTCTTGTATTATTTTTAAGACTTTACTATTTGATTATACTATTCATATACAAGTTATTTAATATTTTTTGCCATTGTTGCGGTGTTAAGCCTTTTTTGCGTGATTACTATTATTATTACATATAAGATTATTAATTTGCCTTCTTTTGCACATTTTACTAGATTAGTATTTTGTTTCCACTAAACTTTTTAAAAATGTGGTGATTGGTTCTTGTTCTTTAATATTATTATGCAAGTTTTTCTTGAGGATGCTAGTTATTAGCGATTGTATTATGGCCGACGATAGTTTTTTTTTCAAGTGTAGGAAGGTTTGCATTTTACATTGACGGTGTTTTTTCTTGATTTTTTTTTTTGGCATTTGATGTTTTTTTTTTACATAGGAAACATGAATCTGTGTTGTTATATCGGAACACGTAACCTAGAATCGAAGTCATTGAGTATTTTCCCCCACCAAGGTGTTATAAAACGAAATAGGATAATTCAGATGTTCGTTTGACTCGCACCACCTTTATGAAATTTCTACATTCCTTAAGTCAATTTTTCGATTCGATAATGAAAGGGGCTGATCGATATTATTCCTGCAAAGATAATCATTGTTATGATTAACAAAGAGCATTCGAATTTTTAAGAAATCGTATTGAGAAGCAGTCACTTGGTGACTCGCGATACGTAAATATTTCAGCGCTGCATACATAGCCATAATGGCTATGTATAGCCATTTGGCCAGGGCAACTCCAGCTTCTAAGTATTTATGCGAATATTTCACATGTGGTGCGGTTCTGGTTTACAAGTTCTCCTAGTTTTTTAAACATTATTCACTGTAGCCAATTGCGCTACAGAATTTTCTGTACCCCTCTTAGTCCTTCGGCACTATGGATATTCGAGCACAATAGTTACCAATTTGCGGCAAAATTAGGTTGCACTTTAGACTGTTAATTTGTTTTGGGAGCCAGTCCCACTTCAAAATGGCCGGTAAAAATTGATTCCGAATATTGCAGCACAGATTGATGTTTTAACTAGTCGTTTATATTTTTTTTAATGTCTAATTTTGCTGTGTTCCTTTTGTTAAAAAAAATGTGCATTATATTTTTGTCCGTATATACATGATTATATACAAACTTATGGCAAACGTCTTGAACAATTTGTTATGCCACACTTGTAATTTTTTCCCTCCATGTTTCCCTGTACCCGCGTGATTTCGCAATCTAGTGGGGGGCTGGTAAAATTGGCCACTCTCTACCACCTGACCTGCAAAAAAAAACTAGATAGTGCATTACTGGTTAGTTTTCCGGTTCGCAGATTCGGTATTTAAAAGATAGCATCAAAAAAATGTTAAAAAATAGCGTGCTAGAATTTACCAAAAAAAATATGTACACGTATAAATTATGAGGAGGAAAGCACTAGTTTTTTGTGTCATGTTCAATGTCGCTCATCCCCAATACACAAGAAGTGTTTCTCTTATTTCATATGTCCCCACCCCAGGTTACCCATCCCCGTTTTTATTTAGAAATCTTATTTACCACACTAACGATGTCTTATAAGATATACTTACTGGTTGTAGTTGACACTTGATCTCATATTTTGAAATGTGCTTTTATTGTGGTCGCTGTTCAACTATCTTACTACCCCCACCACTACCAAGTTGTTTTATTTAAATATTTGATTAGTCGTCAGTTCACACGCCGTTTATTTTTACCAATCTGCATCACTGGTGTTTAGACTAGTTTACATTTAGTTTTACAATGTACAACTAAGGCGTTTTCATCCAGTCCACTTTTTTATTTACTCTTCTATGTACAATTAGCACGGGATGCTGTGCCGCGGGGATATTTCTTACCCGTGATCCAAGTTTTTTTTATGGCAGAAAATATTTGGGATAGTAGCCGGATTCAAGTGAAGCTCGAGGTGAGCTCGATATTTGTACAAGATAGCGGAATTTATAGGGGTGGGTAACCAATCTCGGCAACTAGGAAACTCGATCTTTTACAAATATTTGTGCAATTTTTAAATTTCTTGTGTAGCTTGAATCTGCGACCATCTCAATGTTTTCAAGAAGCATTAGCATTTACAAGTCAACCCCTTTATTTTTACATAAGTCATAGCTGGGTTTTTATTTTTTCTTAATATCATAGCAATTTCCAATTTATGATAATCTACTGATGCTGACAAATATGTTTTGTTTTCCAGTTCTAAGAGTCATCTCTTATTTTATGCCACATCAATGTTATAGATATATCACAATACTGTGTGTATTCTTAACTTAGGTCTTTCGGTGTATTGAACAAAAACCAAAGAAGTTGTCTAGATTGCAAGTGGTTTTCTGAGTTTACAAGTATTACCATGTTCCTGTTAATATTTTTCAGTTTTGATTTTACTCGCTTTCACGAATTCTCCATCAAATTAAACGATCTATGAGTCTATCTACCACTTAGTTATTTTAAAAACAAATTCCATGCAGGAATTGAAAACGCAGGCGATAACAGACAGAATAGTAGATATTACCTGTCGGTTGGCCATAATTGATAAATTGGGTTTTTGGCTTACAAAATATTGCAATTGGCGATCATATTAATACTCATCAGGTTGTTGAAAGCAGATTTGCTATTTATGTGTCAGTATCTCTGATACAAATTACATCAGTAATAAAATCACCTCCCAGCGATCATACTTTCATTATATTTCCGTTTACGTTTCTTCATTTGAGCGAAACATAGTTTAATCATGAACTTGTTCACTGGATTCGAGAACCTGAGCCAATATTGCTCGCGCTTGTCTTAAGTCGATCCAACTAGATTTTTCTTTTTTATTTCAACGCCACAATTTAATACAACATCAAGATACATAGATGAACAATCTAGAAATCACACATCGGCTCCTTACATTTTTCCAAAAAGTCCGCTTTGACAAACATATCCAATGTAGGTTATCGGTAATTGGTCAGCAATATCTATTTAGATAAAAACAAGCACCTAGCAAATCGCGATTTCTTTTTAGAATAAAATTATCCATTACGTAAGGTTCTAATTGACTAGCATATTTCATGAGATTAGTCGTGTGCTGATATGTGTTGCAAATCTGATATTTTAATTTTTTTAGTCCCACGGGGAAACTTTCGTGGTTGTTACTTCCGGAGGCATATAAACAGAATTCCTCTATAGAACAACTAGTGGACGCCTGGCGAGTTCTGGCGAGGAGTTCACCAGAATCGCAAGTGGGAATGACCCTCGTACGTATTTGTGAACATCAGCCAATTCAAGTCAGTCAAAAGCAAATACAATCCAGATTATTTTTGCTAGTCAATTTTAACGTTCCAGCAGCGAGTTGACGTTGGCAACAAGTTTTCCTACTAGTACACGCGTTTACTTAAGCAACGTTATTAGGTGAAATCGGGTACCAACACGTGTCATCCTCGTTTACGTAGCGGGGACCAAAACAAATAAAATTCTTGGATTCTCCACTGGTTAGAGCTAAATTGTAGTCCAGAAATAATGTCTATTTTTCTTGTGCGAGCGAAAACAAATGTCGTCCAAAAAAATCGAACTCCTTGTCTCCCTAGATTGGATCCCCCATTTCAGGAGATTTTTTGTTTTTCCTTCAACCTAAAAAAAGCCAAGTATCCAGATAACGCCAACTAGACGTGAATAATTAATGTCCATCTGTTAGGATTAGTAATTCTGTAGTGGAGAAAAAAATGTGCTTGAATGTGGCATTATTTTAACAGCTATGCAACATGAAAAAACAAACAAAAAAAACATGTGTGGTGCACTAGGGCCAATAAATGAGAGAATATAAAGTGTTTTTTTTTCGTATTTACAATATTTAAATAAAGCACTAGACTATTTTGGTGCGAACTTGTACAACCTCTTTTTGACTCTCCATATAGACCAGAACAGTGCCTGTGAGTGTAGACAGTTGGGGACAAGTGTTTTGCTCGAGTCCCGTGGTCGTGTGCTATATATATATATGTTCTTGGTGCAGTGACAATTATTCCGGTGATTTGTTCTGTACATTATCATTATTGCCGTGTCGACCGACTTCATATATACATATGCATAATGCTCTCATGTTGTTAAAACAATTTCCCTCGCCGTATTTACATGTACTGGAAATATCGTTTCAGATAGTAAACACCGCTTGCTAGTTAAATAATAACAGGTGGGCTAGCCGCTTTAGGTTCGAGCCCTGTTGTTGGGCCATTTCACATGTTGGTATTTAAGGATTAGTTTTCCCTGTGCATTGTTTTGTGTGCCAAGTGTAACTCGATCTCCAGTAGAAAATGATTATTGAGATGTTCTGAAAATTCAGTGGATTGATAGGTGGATACAGAAATATTATTTCTAGAGTTCGTGTTTCCACTGAATTGTTAACGTTTTGGTTTTGCGAAACTGCGAGTTCAAATATATATAATTTTTTCGCACACAAAATCGCGATCGAGTGAAATTTGAATGGGTGCTATTTGTGCACCTTTGCGTGCATCTGATTAGAGCCGGCTGTCGTTTTATTGCCGACGCAGCAGCCACCTGGCATTTTGCCTTGATAGAAGCAGTTAATTCGCTTATTCGGAACACTTTAGGGATGGTCGAGCATACACAATATACGGTCACGATCGACAAGTGTTCAATTCCCCCTTCCCATCCCCAATATTCGCATGTCAAAACTAGTTACTGTTTTTCAGAGACGGTAGACTGTCTTTCCTGCGCTCCTCTTTTGTGCTCAGTCTTTCTTAACCTCCAGAGACAATTCCGATCAGTAATGGACTGTATTTTGCTGTTCAAAATCGTTTTAGGCAATTCTATAAAAACTGAGAGCTGTTGCTTGAAAGCAATTAATTGCAAGACATAGATTTTAAGAAAAACTTCAACCAGTTCAATGAAGCATGCCATTTGATAAAGTGTGTTTTCAATAACTTAAGTAAACTCTCCATTCCATCTGAGGCTTGAAGTATACAGTTTTATATTTCTATCGTCAGTGCGAGTTTTGTGCAGGAAAGGGCGGGTTTCTTTTTTTAGATATAATTTATTGAACTGGCTGCCGAACAGTTGTTTATGGCCTGCACCAAGAATTTGACTGAGTGGCGAGAGGAAGAGTGAAGATAGAAACTTTTCAGCAAAGTATAATTTGTCAGTTGAGGCTTTCCGCTTGCCACCTGTCACTGAACATTTTAATCGTTAGCGAATCTACAATCGGGGGACACATGCAAACGAAATATTAATAATTCATTCGATGCCGCAATTGATATTACATCTAGACTAGCTCGAGTGGGGTTAAACTGTCTGATACGTATAAAGCGAGGTGTGTGGATCGAGGCTCGATTAACGAAACTGGGCTCGAGGCCTCCTAGCTGGGAGTTTGGGGTCGAGTCTAGGGCGAGCCTACCTACCACATGCAACACTCGGCGACATTTTTTTGAGAACTGAGAAAGTTGTGTGAAATCATATACCCTATATACTTCTATATACACATATATCTATCTATATACATATATATATACAAAATATTACCAGGACGTTTAAAGCGGATTTCATGCTCAGTTACTGGGAAGGCTCGATTGCCGATTCCTTTCGAGATATAAAAAAGGTACAAAATTGTCTGACAATGCTTGTAGGAGCTAACACATTTATTCAATGTACGCATTTGTGAGACATCTGGTGTGGTAACCGAGTAGGTGTTTTATTGTCGTTTGGGGGTCTTGTGATAAAATGAAAAGTGTGGTTTTTGGTACATGTCGTCCACTTGATGATTCAGTCAAGTGGATTGCACGTTCAATGTCCACTCGAATGCCAAAGATATAAGGAAAGACAAGCAAGTGACGATGCGCTAATGTCGAATTTTTTTCTTTTTCAAAGAATTTAAGAATTTGCTGAATTTAATACTTAATAGTTCAAATAGATTAACGACCAGCTTAGTGTGAAACGAATTCACATTTTTCAGCTCTTTCAGTTGCCCAATTCGAAATAAAAATGAGGATAAAAATTCTATCCCATTTTACAAATGGTGAAGTTATTTAAGTAACAATTCAAACATGGCTCTGGTGAATCTGGTGATTTGCCTAATCTATGTCTGTTCTTTTATTTTGAATGTACACCACCACTTTTAGTTTCTGTCTTGTCAAAAGTTCCAGACAAGTTGTTCCCAACAAGTTGATGTTTTTGTACCGCTTACTTGTCTTTCCTATATAAACACGCAAGGGCTTTGGGG
The DNA here is from genome assembly GCA_034698785.1 of Mycogona germanica. Lineage (NCBI taxonomy): Eukaryota > Metazoa > Arthropoda > Diplopoda > Chordeumatida > Chordeumatidae > Mycogona > Mycogona germanica. The sequence goes on from JAQGBY010003483.1 coordinate 12,831, forward strand.
TTCTTAGAATCTGTGTAGAAATTAGACACGAGAAATGGATGTTTCTTGTCGATCCTGTGTATATCATATTTGCTTGCAAGCAGATTTTTTGCTTATACCGAGCATTTCAAGGCAATAGTTTTTGTGTAAGCAGGGTACTACTACTACTATTACTAATACTGTCACTATTCACTGCAACTTGGTGGAAAAACTCACTTGGCAAAAAACCGTTTACATTCCCGCACAAATTTCGTGTCTTGTTGATGCTTTTTTCAAGGGTTTTTTTCCGCACCACCCGTCGAGGCAGGCCAAATATTTTAACCCGGCAATGTCATGTTCTATTTTTTTGATAACGTTTATCGAATTGGGGTGTTTTTTTAAGATAAAATAAAAATGTGCTGCGCCGAAACTTGTGACTCGAACCGCGCCTAACGTTTGTTTCCCCATCTTCCCAATGTGTGCGTGTTAATCGGTCTTGTTTGCGTTTCACATTTTTGTCGCATCCATTCGACTGATTGTTTCAGGCCTGATTGGGGAACCCTGCAAGCGTTTTTGGCAGGTGCCTGTATCCAGAATAATCCCGCGCTAGGTGTCCGTCGACTAGTATTTCATTTCTCGCCTATATTGCCCCCCACCCATATACACCACACACACACATACACATATACATGAACTGCGATATAATATATATATGACAAGCCGAGTAATAAATTTACCCTTTTTTATAATATTTGTCCTATATTATTATAAATCTATTGACATGGTTAATATTTTCGCCTGTGTTCTGCTTCTACGCAATCAAGTACACGCTTTCATGATCACCGGCCTTACGAAAACGACTCGGGCATATTTTTAGGCAACTAATTTTGTTTGACTAGAAATCTGCTCTACAAAAAAAATATATTGATAACGTAGGCTTGATAGATGATATTTAAAATATAGCATCTATTGATGTAGAAATATACAAGTTGGCATGTTTTGGGTCTCCTAGAAATGGGATCGAGACCACGATACAATATCTCGAATTGTTTTATATATATTTCTTTTGAAATAGAGATAATATAGAACTACATGTATCTATATGATTGTACGAACAATGTCGTGTATCCGTGTTTGACTAGCGAAGAGTGTGGGTGATTATTTTGTTTCCTGTTGTCGAGTTCTCCAATGATCGACTTTGACCTTCTTCATTGGTGACCGATTCGTGATAATCGTTATTCAATGACTTGATAGAAATTAATCTTGTCTAAAGACTTGGTAGTGAAAGATTATAAATGCTGTGTTCATTGTATACCTTATTAACACCTGATTTTTATTATTATTTAATTGGATTGAAGATGTTCAAGCCACAATGTAACTTTAACAAATTCAGTTCGTGTGTTCCCGACAACCAGAGTCGACAACTGGAATAAAATTCTCAATCAAATAATAAGTTGCAAATATTTGGCTACGTGAAATTGTTAGTCTTGTCGAAGGCAGGGAGTTGTATATGTGCCAAAAAAGAAAGTTTCATTCACTGTACAACTAGCGTTTTAACGAGTAAACTTTTAATATGAAAAACTCCCTTTGCTATTAAATTCAACTAGTGGTTTCCCCATGAAAAATTATATTGGCCAACTTAATATATTCAGCGTCGGTATTTTGATCGTCCAGACGATTGTGGCGTGATCGTTTTCAGCATTGTCGCTTTAGCATTTATTTTACGACAAGCTCCATTTCGACCTCAAAAGACAAAATGTCTCCTTATTATTCTCTCTTATTAATCTGAGAAAGCTAATGCAATCAAAGATTCAGATCTTTCGTACTCGAGATGGCAATTATCTCGATAATAATTATTTTAAATTGAAAAACATTATTTTTGTTCACTTTTACCAAATAATCAAGATTGTGATTTTACAAATAGTCGTAAGCCTAGAGCTGATTTTAGAAAAAGTCTATTAAAAAATATGTATCGACATTAATATAAAATAGTGTGTACCAATATCGACATATTTCTTGGGTGTTCTTTCTAGTGGATATACAGCGCGCGTAAAATTAAAGCAGATGTTTCATGTTTGTTGCAGCTCAAATTGTTCAAGTATTGTATCGAATCCGTTTAAATCATACCCAGTTCACAAACATAACACACGTGTTGAGTATGTATCGAGAACCCCGTTCCAATAAGCCAAGTATTGTTGCTATTATTAAGCATATTTGGTTGGTCTTTGAAGGCGTTTCACCATGTACTATTTTTGGAAAATTATAAAAATGGAGGATTAATATCTATGTATGTTGCAATTATTCAATAAAGGTTTCTTTTTGTTTTACAGTGCGTCGGTCTGTCTGAGTTCAACTTCATTTATCCAGTAATGATTACGTTCACGTTCACATTGAAAGCCCAATTAGAAATCAGAATTATTATTGAACATTATCTGCAATTTAAATATTAAACGCAAGGAATAAGTTAACCTGGATGGATTCACTGGAAACAATGAAGCATCTGTTAGACGCGAACAAATTTCCCAATCTAGAGTTGTCTTACGAGAAACGCAGTTTTTGGGTAAAAACTGGAAACTTCTTTCGAACTAGGAAAGAGATTCCTAAAATAATTTAAATCATAATGAAATTGTATGAAAAATTTATTTGTCCATCTTTTCCCAAATCAAACAAATAAAAATACACACCTCCACTCTAACCCAAGAAATATACGATCGTTTCAAGTTGAAATTGCCATTAATTGACTGAATAATAAAATGCAACACTTCAATCTCAAATGAAATAACGTGTTAAGCGATGACAAGCAATGAAGTGTCCCAAAATATCAATAAATGGACTTTTCGAAATGATTAGTCGCCTATTAGACAAATGTGAGCTTTGAAAAACATGCACAATCACAAACATGGAAAATATATTTGAAAATAGAAAATTTAAGTATTGCTCCATTTCATATAGTTTTTTTTAAAATTCACTGAAGTGTATTATCACAACAGGAGTTTCTGTGCCCCTCTTGGTGCTTAGGCACTATGTGAGTGGGACATTTTCACCAGTACCCCGGGATCGAATAATCGAGAGCCCGCGCCGGGAATCGAACCCGAGACCGCCGAACCACAGTCACTCGCTAAACCAACTGCGCTACGACGAGTCGTACGACCAAAACACATTTTATCGATTGGTTATCTCACGTTGAGAAAAGTAACAATCTAAGAGGTTAACAGTTTTATTTCGCATCTTTTCTGAGAGCTAGTCTCAAATTGCATTTATACCATTTAGTACTTTAATCAAGGTCAATAAATTAAATATTTCTTTCGTACCGTTTGGTACAATGAACTGAAACAAACGGGGTATTCGTGAAAAGGTCAGGAGTATTCGAAAAAAAAATGAGGAATGCTTAGCCAGCGCTGAAAAAAAGATGTGCAATTCGATGTGCTTTCGCGAGACCTCACTCGTCGTCGTCATCGTCGGAGGAATCATCGTTGCTTCGCCCGCGGATATTCTTCTTGCTCTGGCCGACGACGACAGTCTTCTTTTTGGCGGCTGCTCCTTTGGAGTCAGGCGGGTTCAGTAGGTCTCCGGCGTAGTCGATGACGCCAGCCTGCGCGATTCGCCACTCCATCATCTCAGTGGTGAACTCGTCATGTCCGCCCAGGTCGTCAAAGCCCACGATGAAGTCGGCAGTCTTGCCGTCGCGAACCAGCACTACCGTGGGCAGAACCTTGATCTTGAGTCGACCGACCAGAAAGGGGGCACGGTCGACGCTCAGTTTTAGAAAACGAGCCTCCACGTGCTTCTTGGCCAGCAGCGATAGGTGCTTGTCGACGATCTTGCAACGGAATGTGCTGTCACGGTGGAAGTGGCACACCATGTTCTCGCTCTCTTTGCACATGGCGAAGAACTCTTTCTCGTTGGTGATTTCCGAATATTCGCCGTGTCCCTGTGTATGTGGCAAGAGAATAAGCTCGTTTCACATTTACTTCACTAGTCCTTTTAAAGTTGTCTTCTCTACGATTCCTCTATCTGTATTATATAGTAAGAGCATGTTGGCACATAGTACCCATCCTCAATCTTGCTCAAACTCACAAAAGTTGAAGCGTTCGTATCTTTGATTGCAATTCTATTTCAACTTAATTTGCCCACTGGAGAATCCCCTTAATGTCTATTCCAAAAAATTAATATTTAGCGAAATTTTGCATTTCTTTCGAAACCAATTTTTTTATTAGTACTACTTTTCGTTTGTCATAAATCAAGAATCACCTCATTCAGAGGTTATTTCACGTGTTCAACGTATTCTCACTCATTCCTCAAATCTAGATGAAACGTTAAGTCTGGATTTATGTGATCTTGACATTACATCTAAACTTGGTCCAGAGTCTCCGTCCTTTCCAGACTGCATCTGAACCCCTTAAATGTACCTTAGCCAACCAGTCTTGCCTCTTCACAGACATCTTCTTCATGTCCTCCAGTCTCTTGCGTCGAATATTTTCTAATTCGGACGAGTCCAGTCGCTCCAGTTGATCCAATTCGTCGTCCAACTGCCAACCAATTAAATAAATTTAGAGAAATACACTCTCTTCCCTTTCAAGAAAGTGAACGCTCAATGGACAGGAGACGTTCATAGGAAACATTACCAAACCACCAGGCACCGCATACCTTATCTTCAACTATTTTTGCAGCAGACATGAGCTGCTGCGCCAGCACCATATCAACATTGGCCATTTTTTCTAAAAATAAAAAACAAACAATGAAAAGAAGTTAGGCTAGTGAAATGAAAGCCACTCATTCGATGACGTATGGAGGTCAATAGAACGTGACTAACCCATGTGACACACAACATCGAAATCGATATTTCTCCAGAAAAACTGGTTGTAAACCCCCACCAAGGTGTCCATCTAATATCTGGTTTTCAATCATTTTTCATACCTGACGTTCAAATGATCCAAATTCACTTAATTAGCAGAAGTATTTCACAAAATAATCACAGGTGTTTACAATAAACCACCCCGAACTATTCCCATGTTCACACAACCAAATCTGACTCGAACTCAGGTCGATTTGGCGTCAACTTTCAATCGAGCACTCAAATACGCAATCCTTGTATAAAAAAATAAAGGAACCTGGTGCCATTAACGCACCCCTATTTTCGTCGAGATTGACTAATCCCGTGTGTACGGAGTAAATTTTTCTATATAAGGGCTTGGTTATCTTGTTAATCACTACAATGTGATACAAGAATATAAGTTTGAAATATATATTTCAATAAGTGACTCTAAACTATTCATACAAAATGTTTGATAAATATATATACGTTCATGTTTCTTTTACATGTATACTCATTTCCTATAATAAGCGTCGATTGTACTGAATAATAATTGCAAAATATTCCATTTTATATCACATCTTGCTTAAATCAGGGTTTTTTCCCCATAACATGTCATAATGTGAATGGCGCGTTAAAACAAAGACGCCCAATTGTTCGCGTATTCTCGTGTATTAAACGTGCCCACTCCAAGTTATTATAGGTGAATGAACAAAGCAGATATTGAGCAAGAAAACAATGGCGGCGCGCACGGCGTAAATTTCTATCCGTCAAATGGTTTTTTTTCAAATATAAGTTGACGTGAATAATGGCCAAGTTGTCTGTGAATTCATCAAATGTGGGAAGTGGTGATGCCAAAAAGGTTGTTCGTAACGATTTTGACAGGGCGCCCTTTCTGCTAGATCTCTTGCTGGAAATTATATCAGGTACGTTAGGCTCAGGATTCATGCGAGCCCAACTACAAACAAGCCATTCCTAACATCCAAAAAATTATCTCGTGTTTCGTTGCCAGCCTACACCTTCTGGAGTCTGTTCCACGGGCTGCCACCAATGATCTGGTTTTATCCACTCAACGAGTTGGATATTACCGGATATGAAGCTTTCGTAGTGGTGGTGTTGACGCCCGCAGTGGCTATGGTGCCCGGAATTCTGTCTCTGCTGGGGAACCGGCACATGGTGGCGCTGCTGCGATTGATCACCGTGGCCTCGTTGGCTTCTTTCCAGGCGCCCTCCACGCTCTGCAGGCTGGCTATTCTCTCCGTCGGGACAGGGGCATCTCTCCTGCTGGTGGTATCTCAAGTCTGGGGACCTTCCAAATACAAGAGGTTGGTTCTCCACATACGAAAGAGCAAGGAGGGGCGCACATGCCGCCTTCTAGAGTAATCGCCTGCGTTTCTAAACACAAAAATATCTTTTAAAAAAATATTTGACATGTAAGAATTCCCATTCACTTCGAATATAAAATGCTGCGGATGATCAGTTACTGAGTGGAACAGTCTCCCCCAAGACTTAGTTCAGGCCCCCTCCCTCTCCAGTTTCAAGTCCCGACAACAGGC